>MU270053.1:116023-210902 GCA_021432635.1 Thozetella sp. PMI_491 | reverse complement strand
TGGCATCGTCACGCTCTGTCCCGCTACTGGAGTGTGTGCCGGGAAGGAACCTACTTACCTTTGTTATCTTAGGTGATCGCGGGCCACCGCGACAAAAGTATACTGTAGAGCGAGTGGCAGAGACAGAAGGAGAATTCGCCTATCAGCGGCTCACATCCTGTACCTCGTGCTGCTCCACTTGACTAGCCCCCGGGTGTTGGCACTTCGGCCCTCGAGCAAGAAAAAAAATAATTGAACCAAAAAGAAAAAATCAGCATGCCTGCGGTTCCGGCAATCGGACGGCGTCGATGGACCCGCTGGCGAGACCCGCTGTCGTAGCGTAGTTCCGTTACCGTCCGTCTAGATCCTTAGCGCCTCCCCAAATGTTGGACTAGCGAGGTGCTAAGAGCAGCCGACCCTCTCAGAGTTTCGCTCCACTCCCACATAATGGCAGATTAGCCCCGCCGAGGGCAGGTTGTGATGCTTCAAGGGACCGGGGGACGATTTTGTTGCAAATCACGACCCTTGCAAGCCTCTTGTGCCAGCAGCCAAGCGCCTTCCGCGATAACCCTGACGCAGAGCATCGCTTCGGGACACACTCGGCTTTGCCTCGACCTTGGGATGCCGCAGACGGAGAGGAATCATACCATCGTGCCTCTGTCTTTCCTCCTCTCCCTTTCCTCGCCAAAGCCTCTCGATCGCCAGTCATTGTCGACACAGCAGTGTGACTCAGCAAACCCCCTTCCCCCCTCTCCCTCACTCCCTCCCTCATAGCATTTCTCCCGTTTCCATCCGCAGCGTACCCTCGGGCGCCCCACTATGGCAGACTTGGAGCAAAAAGTGAAAGCACCGCAGGACAGCGAAGCCGCGAAGATGGCCGCACCGACTGGGTTGGACAAGCAAGAATATGCCTCCTCTACGGGCGAAGCCCAAGTGGGCAAGCTGACGGGTGCTATCAAGTGGTTCGAGAAAGCGGCCGCGTACGGCCGCGTAGAGCTGCGCGGCATCTCCCCTATCCCAGTTGAGGAGAGGACGGTGAAGCGAACAGTCAATATTTTCACGCTCTGGTGGTGCATGAACGCCAACATTCTGCCGTGAGTCAATAAACCCCATCCAAGATACTGTTTCTCCCGAAGGAAGGTGTGCTGACTCCCGATCTCAGCATCACTTTCGGCATGCTAGGCCCCATTTACGGTCTCGGCCTGCGAGATTGCTCTCTGGTCATCCTGTTCTTCACCCTCCTGACGACCACTCTGCCCGCCTATCTATCGACCTTGGGGCCCAAGATCGGGATGAGGCAGATGGTCCAGGCTCGGTACAGTTGGGGGTGAGTTGCCGCATCTTTGGATCCATATCCCTGCCGCGAGACATGCTAAAAATCTCGTCCTCGTTAGCCGCTACATGATCTGTCTACCCGTCCTCCTCAATCTCGCGACACTCACCGGATTCTGCGTCATCATGGCCGTCATCGGCGGCCAGTGTCTCTCCGCCGTGGCTGATGGAAATCTAAGCGCCACAGTGGGCATCGTCATAATGGCGCTGCTGTCCTTGGTGATCTCCTTCTGCGGGTTTGACGTGCTGCACGTCTATGAGCGATTTGCCTGGATCCCAGCCCTCATCGCCATCATCGTGGCCACGGGTACCGGAGGCACTGGCCTGACGCAGCAGGCCCCGCCAGAGGAGGCACCGACGGCCGCGGCGGTCCTTTCCTTCGGTATGATCGTGGCTTCGTACATGATCCCATGGGCGTGCCTGTCGTCCGACTTCACCACATACCTAGACCCTAAGACTTCTTCGTAAGCACGACCTTCCCGGCATACACCATGACTTCTGACTCACCGAGGGATGCTAGGCTGAAAATCTTCATGTACTCTTACCTTGGCCTAGCCGTGCCCACGATCCTTCTGATGGTCCTGGGGGCGGCCATCGGCGGAGCTGTGGCCAACGTGCCCGAGTGGGAAGAGGGTTACGAAGCCAACCTTGTCGGCGGAGTGATGGCGGCTATGCTGCATTCCGTCGGAGGCTTCGGGAAGTTCCTCGTCGTGATTCTCTCCTTCACTCTTCTGGGGAATATGGCCGCCACGGCCTATTCCATCACGCTCAACTTTCAGATGCTGCTGCCGGTGCTCTTCAAGGTACCTCGCTATCTGTTCTCCATCGTACTCACGGCCATCATCATTCCTGTGAGCATCCGTGCCGCCACCGACTTCTTCGACAACCTCGAGAACTTTGTGGCCTTGATTGGCTACTGGAGCTCGGCCTTCCTGGCCGTGGTGGTTGTAGAGCACCTGTACTTCCGCAAGGGAGATTGCGACTCGTACAATCCGGACGCGTGGAATACCGCCAGCCGTCTTCCCGTCGGCGTCGCGGCGCTGGCTGCCGCCGGCTTGAGCTTCGGCCTGGTCGTGCCCTGTATGTCGCAGGTCTGGTACACGGGCCCGATCGCCGAGACTACCGGGGACATTGGGTTCGAGCTGGCGTTCGTGGTGACGTCTATCCTGTATATCCCGCTTCGGCACTTGGAGAAGAAGGTGGTTGGCCGAGAGCGCTAATGACAACCAGCTAAGGCGGCTGCTACCTGTGGGGTCAGGGGATAAGAGGGGATGGGCTGGGGCCCATGATAAGAGGGCGTCGGGGAGGGGGTGGAGTGACGCGGGGAAGGAGAGTGTAGTTGGAAAAAAGAAGTGTGTGACGTTGGGCTAGATAGTGATTGATCCTAGGTTTTTGTTTAGCAACCTCGTTCTGTTCTACCCCAGGCCGTCTATCCCAACCTTGGAACGACTAGTCGATCGATCTATAGCACCCCCACCCACAAGGTACCATTTGAAACCCCCCTGCTTAATATATCCCCGGATTCCAGCCGTTTGGCAACCTGGGGTAGCGGGCGGGAAGCCGTGCTCCTCAAGTGGGAGGTACGGGACGGCATCTATATGCGAGCGAAGGAGGGTGCCGAGCCGGCCGGCAAAGAGCGGCAAAATAGCTCCATGCTAGCGCGGAGCGACGAACATGGGGTGGTTTGCATTTGGCGCCGGCGGCAGAGGGTGTTGTGGTGTTAAGGACATTAAAAGATAACGTGGATTGTATCGGAACTGCTCCATGAACCTCAGTTTCGAGGGCGTCTGTTGCAGAGAAAAAACAAAAAAAAAAACAACTGGCGGTCCGTCAGACGTGCTTCAACGTGTTGGATGAGACCTCGCCTGCTTGCCGGTGGATTGCCGCCGGCAATTGGCTGGGACGAGCCCCGGCAAACGCGAGCAGAGCTCCGAAACAGATGTGAATTTCCCAGCAAGTAAGCGGGTATATTCTGTAAAAACTTGCCGCGTTCTAGCCAAGAATGGGCTTCGTGGGGGCCGGAAGTAAAAATACCTGCAGAAGCTCCAGAAGCATCCTATGCTTGATGTATCAAAGACAGGATCGGGAAAGTTTAACTTGCGAATTGCAGCCCAAAGGTTCCCAAGACTAAACTCATTTGACGACCCTTGATACAGAAAAGAAAAAAAAAGGAAAAAAAGAAAGGTGGAGTCTAAAAAGTGGGAAAGGACCTATGGCGTCCTTGGCGCTGCAGTACAGGGCCTCAACGAAACGCAACCGGCCATGACTGGGCTTCTCGAGTTCGAATAATTTCGGGCGCCCATCCATCTGCAGCTTTCTCTACGTCCCGTCCATAGCTCCCACTGCCTGATCCCGCCCGCCGCCCAACCAGGACACGCTCTCTCTTGGCGCCAAGGCGAAACAATGCTCTCCCCGTCGTCACCGCGGCATCGGCAGAGCGACCGGGCCTCCGTCCCGGACTCGGCTCTTTCTCCGGCCGGGTTCGTGCCGGACGAGTCGCCCTCGGGGTTGGCGAAGAAGCGGGGCGCGGTTGCTTGCCGTCGCTGCAGGAGGCTCCGCACCAGGTGTATCCTCTCTGGTGACGCTGCCGGCGCCCTGGGTCACAATGCCGGGCCGGCCGGCACCGGCTCCCGCCCCCCCTGCGATGCCTGCGTAGCTGCCGGGGTTCCTAATGAGTGCAGTTATCCGCGCAGAGGCGAGAGGGATGTCGACAGGGCTTTCCGGCGGAGACCCTTGCAGAGGGAGGGCGCTCCGCCTATGCTGCATGTCCCTGAACTTCCGGTGCCAGAAGCTGCCGCCGAGCAAAGCGCCCTTGGGAGTGCACCAGCAGCGCTCCCGCCCCACGATGAAGTCGTCGAGGGTTGCCGGACCTTCATCAGCTCGTATTTTCAGCTTGGCTTCCTCCCCAAGGCGATCTTCATCGAGAGCCTAACGCACAACCCGGCCGCTGCGAGCACCTTCTTGCTGAGCTGTATCCTTAGCATCTCGGCCAGGTTTACGCCGGCTCTGGTCCACCGATATGGGACTGCGTCAAAGGCAACGGCTCACTTTCTGAGCATCTCACGCTCCATGGGTATGTACCAGACCGCTTCCCCGCGCTGTCAGGAGTGACTTCTGGGTCGGGGTCGGATGGCCCGTGAAGGCGTGGGGTCGGCTGAATTTTTGCAAGGGCGGGACTAGTATTGACATGAAGCCTTGAACAGTGCCAACGGAAATGTACAAGCCGTCTCTGGAGCGAACCCAGGCATTCTTCCTTTTGGCCATATCGGAATGGGGCAACGGAGACAAGGACAGGAGCTCCATGGACATGGGAGTTGCGGTGCGCATGGCAACCCTCCTCAAGCTGCACCGGGAAGAGACGTACCAGCTCCCGATGGACGCCACGGCCGAGCAGATTGTGCGAGCCGAGTCGGCACGCCGCACCTTTTGGATGATCCAGAGCCAAGAGAACTTACATTCGGGTTACAGCACCCCGGGTCCCTTCCCGCTCGAGGACATTACGGCATATCTGCCGTGTGACGAACCCGATTTCGCCTTCGCCATCGTGCCGGCGGAGCGTTCTGTGCTCGAAGGCACCCCTCCTGCAGCCGCCAGCCCAGCCCTGGCGGCCTCGCCCCATCGATGCTTGTTTGCTACGCTGGTGCAGGCGCACAATATCTGGGGCCAGATTGCCCGAAGGGCGTGCCGGCCGGAACCCAGGGTGGCCGGTGCTTTTGCTGGGCTCCCGCCGTGGGATAACAGGAGTGAGGTATGGTTGTACATCCAAAGTCACACCCACAGCTCACTCGTTCTCCCACTATTTTCTATTTTGTTAATATCGTGGGGAATATGGAAGTCTGAGGCGTATTAGAGCTATTGCTAACCTATAGCCATCTCCCACACAGTTTGCGGGCTTGGCCACAAGGCTGCGGCAATGGGAAGTCGGTCTCCCAGCTCGACAGAAGTGGTCAGTATGGAATCTCCGTGGTTGGCGCGCAGAGTCGCTGCACCTCGCCTACCTAGCTGTTGTGTAAGTCTCGCTGTCACCGAGAACCCGCGAGCCACTGGCAAAGTCAATGGCTAACGCCGCTGGCGTAGGATGGTGAACCGTCTTAGCAACATCGTGGCGCGGCGCTTATACTTGGACGACATGATCGCAACGCTGAATCACGAAACAAGCAACCAAGCCCCGCCAGCCCCTGCAGGTTTTTGGGAGGCCATGGCTACTGATCTATTCGGCAACGTCCAAGAGCTCTACGAGCAGATCGACTCATACTTCTCCATGAGAGCCAAGGAAGAGGGCTTCCCCGCGATTCTGGTGTTTTCGGTCTACACCTGTGGCTCCCTTCTCTCCTTCCTGTGGAAGTTTCCCGGGCTGTGCCCTCCAATGGCCAGAGACGCTGAACAGATGGCGCTTCGGTCCCTCGTCGTGCTCAACGAGCTGCACCGAGCTTGGCCTACGTGCGCAAGGTGGCACCAGTCCTTACAACAAATCGCCTCGCCGGTCTCATCCCCGGCACCGGCGCGGGGCTCGGCCATCACTTCGATGGGGGATGCTGTTGCCGACAACCATGAAAGCGGTCGCTACCCTTCGGACCCGGCGCAGCCAAACGGAAACGTGGCGTCGGGACTGGCGATAGACGAGTTCCCGTCCGAAATGTTCGACGCCGAATTCGCGGCCTTCCTATCCGGAGACCTGCACTATGGGCTGGGGGAATGGGACGAGAATGGTTGCAACTCGTGATTTTCCACGGCGTCACGTAGCCTCTCCCCCTGCCGAGTGCTCATACGAGTGCTCATATTTTGGGCGGACGAGGGCTTGGAAATGTCTCATGGTGGCTTCAGCTCCCATGTCATTAGTGAGCGTTGCCCTATTTGGCTGCAAGTTGGGTCGCATCTGGGCCGCCTCGCACGTGAATGACTGTGCTAGGCAGCTCCAAGGCAACCCGCGGAAGCTCTCAGCGGCTGTGAGATAAATGCACGGCAGTCCCGCGGGGGCGTCAGAACGAGGTAGCTTCCCGAAAATTTCACTTCTCCAACCTCGGCCTCATTGGCACTCAAACCGGCAGTATGTCAAGAACGCCTCCGAGTCGTAGATCAACCGGACAATCAAATCACAGCTTCAGTTCCTCTCGGAGGCGACGCACTGGCCTCCTAGACGAAGAAGACAACCCGGGCCCCTACCAGGAGAGATACTCATGCTACCATCTGACCTGGGATGCTCTGGAAGGATACTTGAAGGAGAAGTGGCCGGGTCGCACTTTTGTCGAACTAAGGGTAATAATGATGGCCAGACGTTCGACCTTGGGTGTTGGAAGATCAACGTGCTAATATATCTGTCGCTTCCAGATCCAGGACAGCTTCGTCTTCGAAACTCCCGAACGTCTGACAGAGGTAAGACCACCAGGCGCTCTCCGATGGGGCGCGCCATTCTAACTCTTAAGAAGGCAGACAGGATGAGAATCGCCGCTCTCCGGGACAAACTGCCTCAGGCGGGTGGCGACGTGGGAGGCTCTCAGAGACAGAGGTCCGAGACGCCGGAGTGAAAGGCAAGGCTGAGAGGGAATGCCAGGATGGTTGTACCGGGACAAGCCGCAGAGCTGTGGGAAGCACTTGTGTAACTAGCGCGCAGCAGCTGACTGGGACATCCCGTATCCCTTGTCATAGCCAGAGCCTCGTCTTCTCTCATACTCGGCCAAAACTCGACCCACGTTCCATTCCATTCCAGTTCTCCTTTCTCGACCGACTTGGCAGTCCTGCCTCAATCACGGGGCTGAGTCCTGGTTGTGTTTCGTATACGGTGAAATAGCAGAGCGAGGGCGAAATGGCAAAGCCCCAGCCCCCATTCCCTGAAGCTGGCGTTCTCGAGGGGGCGGCCTGTGGCTGCTCGGCACGTTTCTTGCGCAGCACTGTCCAGGGGGGGTTCAGGCCCTCCCTCGGCGCTGTGGGTGGCTGCATAACCTGCGGAAAAAAGGCGGGCGTGAGACCAATTATCGGCCGGGCGAACCCCAAGGCGCTCCGTGGACGCAGCCGCGTCGCATGGGCCGCAGCGCAGGACCATGCCATCCTTAAAATGGTGATCTCGTTCTCATCTCGTAGCGAGACGGCCACAGCTAGCATCTAGTCGATCTAGAGATCTAGATCCGCCATTGCCCTCCATGGCCGCCTCTCCACTCAGCGCTGCATTTCAGAATTCGTACCTGAGCCGGGACCAATACCCGGCCAACTTGGTGCAGAGGACATTGAGCGGTTACGCAAGCGCCTTGGCCGCGTATACCAACAGCCTCGAGCGGGCCGCGCCTTCTCTCCTGGAAAAGACAGAAGACCAAATCGACATCTCTTTCAGGGATCTCGGGGTCGACAATGGCGCGGGCAACGGTGCGTTTCTCTTCCCACATTCGCATGCCAAAGATATGGTCATGCGCAGATGCTTACTCTCTGGGTTAGCTCTGGAGAAGCGCAACCTCCACAGTGCCGCCGGCGTGAGCTCGTGGATGGGGGCTCGCTGGATACCCGATCCCGCCGATCCGTCCAAGCAAATCCTAGTAGCCGATAGAAAAGATCCTAAGAGCAGGTTTATGTGAGAGATTCCAGACCAGAAATGCAGCCTCGGCGCGAGGGGGGGCTAAGAACCGGCATAGCTACATATACGGGCCCCATTCGAGGGCTCCATTGCGTGTGACCAAGGCCGTTCTCCTGGATGTCCTCAGCTTCCACCAGGTCATGCCTGACTACCTAGACTTTATGATGATCTTCGGTCGCCAAAATGATGCACGGGATCTGAGGTTCAGCGGGTTCCGAGAGCAAAATAACCTGCGGCATGCGACGAGCGGGCATACCGAGGCAGGATTGGCGCGATCAGGCCGGCAGTACCAGATCTGCTTCAATCTGAAGGGGGTGACGCTCGCATCCGAGTCTATGCTCAACCCGTCCACCAGCGAGTGGTCGATCAGACAGGCCGCCATATACCATCGGTTCGACGTCGTCGAAGGCAATGCTGTGTGGCTAGTGACAAAAGGCCGTCAGGACCTCAAGGACAGGTATAAAGAGCTCACCGGCGACAAGGCACGGCCGGAAGATAAGTCCTTCGGCACAGTTGAGGAGTGCTTCCGCTCCAGCCTGTCGGCTCTGCTTCTCTTCTGCCACTGGGCAATGGAGGATTGGCATGGATACATCAAATGGCTTGACAACACAATCGATGCACAGGTAAGGTGTGGCCCCGAAGACTTTGGAGGTGAACTGGTACTAAGACGAGCTTTCCCAGACCGAGATGGCATTGTACGGGCCGCGAGGCATGGGGCACAACGCCCGAGCCTATACCGGCATGGACATTCAGCTCTTGCTAAGGTGGGAAGAGCAAATCAGCGAGGCAATATCTGTCCTCGAGGCGAATGTCGATGTTATGACGTCCCTGAAGAAGTTCTATACTGGACTGAGGACTTCCAAGGAGTTCCCCCTAAGGAAGTCGTGCGCGGATGACATTTACGACTTTACAAAGCAGCTCGAGAATATCATCAACAACCTGAGGATGCAGATTTCCCGAGCGAAACCGGTGGTCAAGCTTACGTTAGACAGGACGTCATTGGTATGAACCCCCCCCCCCCAAACCACTTCTTCTAGGATATAGTCTGTTCTAACCAACGGCTAGGTTCGAGAGCATCTCCAGACACAGCAGGCTGAACGCTTGGAGAGGCTGAATCAGAACATGGAAAACGAAGCCGTAGTGATGCGTATCATTACGATTGTGACTTTAATCTACCTGCCGGCCACCTTCGTCTCGGTAATGTTGCCCGGGATAGCCCTGCTCGATCACTGCCAGAGTAGCTGACACGGGGTGCGCAGACCTTCTTCAGCACTGATATCATCAAATATCAAGACACGGACAACGATGCAGGGTCTTTCTCGTACATCGCCATGATCCGTTGGCTCGAGGTTACGTTACCCTTGACGTTCCTCACTCTGGTGTGTGCTTGGCTGGGCAAAAAATGGGCAGGCTGGCACATGCCGAGCCAGGGTGTATTGTCGGTGAGAGCGAGGTCCTGGTGGCAGTGGGTCGTCAGTGATGCGCCTTGGAAGCCTCAGTTGATGTCAAGGGCAAGCACACTGCTTCCCCTGCCTGCGAGTAGCAAGCAGGCCATCGCCGGCCCCTGAGTAACCGGCTCCCACTCCATTTCCACCTCTGTACTTTATAGTCTCTCTGTGACCCTGTGTACTTTAGGCTAGCATCAGACTGGCACCATAGACTTTCCCAACCGCGAGGTAGCCTAACACCAAATCATCATTATATTCGCGCTCCGCTCGCTCTTAAACTCTGGGGTGCTGTAAGTTGCGCTGACTGCCCATGCGCTTGGAAATTGTGGTGCGGAGCGGCCGGATAGGGAAGGCAGATACAGGGTATGCTGAGGCTGAAAAGAAAAAGAAAAACCAATCCTGGTGTCATGGCAGAATGTCCAACTAATACCGGGTTTTCCCACAGCTGCCGCCTACTGCTGAAGATTAGCAAACCTCCGTACTGGGCCTGCCTGTACTGGACCATTGGGTATTATGCAATCGAATCCTAACAGCCTGCCTACCACCATTGCCGTCCAATCCGTATCTGAGCCTCACCACCTCCGCCACACCCGCCTGCGACCTCGGGCAGTGCATGGCCTGGAGCCTCGTCTTTCCGCCTCGCGCTCGGATGAGAACTCGGTCAGGTGTTTTCCCTCCACTTTCGGGACAGAAGGTACGCAGCCTAGTGCAGAGCCCACGGCTGACCACCCGGACACATCCAGCCAATGTCAGGGGGAGTGGCGCTGGCTAATGTACAGTACTCCCTCTCAGCCGGCCTGAGACTTGCATTTAAAGGCGGCCGCGCACCAATCATGGCCCCATCAACACGGGCGCCCGAGAATTGAGGTTGCCTCAGCCTTTCCTAGCCCCCGTTTAACCAAGGGGCTCCAAGTGGCTTTAGAGAACAGGCCGTGGCCCTCCATGCTTCTGTGATGTGATTCCGGTGCCTCTCATCAACCCCACCTTGTGTGCTAGCAAACTTGCCTTCTTTGACGTGACACGGCGTCTGAGGGTAGACGAGGCTCTTGAGCGCAACCCCCTCTTCCCCTCTCTTGCCTTTCCTTCGGGCCACCCCTCCGATGCTATCTTCCTCCGATATTCACCTTGATCTTGCCTTGACTTGCACTGGACATGCACGAGGCTCCTGACCACGTCTTGGCATCCCAAAATACGCACACACTGCGAAGAGCTCCGACTGGAACATCGGACACAGTCGTCCACTTCCACTCGCGACCATGTCGTTCGAATCGCATACCGCCCTATACACAGACAAGTTTAAGCGATTCCTATCTTCAATCAAGAGGACAAACTGGCAGGGCAAGAATTTCTACCCCCAGGAGCCGATCCGAAAATGGATGACCGAAAACAACGACCTAGACCCAGAGGGCTTGCAGTCAAACCTCGAGTTTCTGTTTCGCGAGGCATATAAGAACAGTTCCAGAGTGTTCGAGCCGGCAGGCTACAGTCCATCCGTCATTCAAAACAGATGCTTGTTCGTCTTTACCATCTTGCTCTACCTCAACTGCGGTAGCTTTATACACAAGTTCCAGAGGCACGAAATCGACGACGAGTTTCTGGCGCGACTCTCCAACGACATACGTCTCGAGAAGATCGTCTCGGCACTCGAAACCCTCCCAAACGCCGAGGGACTCGCTAAGGAGTTCTTGCGCCTCCGGTGGCAGTTCTTCCCGGCCCAGATTACCTATGAGATGGACTCGTCATTTACCGGGAATCAATACATCCTCCCCTTTATAGACACGGAAGAGATAAATACAAAAGGCGGGACTGCCAACGTCCATCTATATAGGATACAGGTTGACCTCATCACGAGCCCAGACTTACACGAGGCGCTGGGACCATCTAAACATTATGATCCCAAATTTGGGCAGGTGCGCAGTCCAACCTCTACCCTTCGCCCCCACTCCAAGTAGAGATGATATATGCGACGCAGAACTAACAAATGGAGTAGTGCTATAGCCTCGCTGTCAAGACGTACCACGCAGGCTCAGAGGATAGTTACGAACTCGAAATCGATGCTTTCAGCGGTATCGGTGATCAGCAAGGTATAGTTAAATATTTAGGCCAGTATCATTACGACAGCCCGCGAGGGCCGATTCACCACATCATGCTCGAATATGGAGAACGCGACTTGGACGAGTATCTCGCCGACACATACCCACCCGTGATGTTCACCGAGATGGATGCATTCTGGACAGACATATTTAGCATCGCCGAGACGATTAGAAATCTCCACGACTTGTCGCACAATGGAGAGCATGTTCGAGGGTGAGTGCGCCACTTCTTAGACACGATGCCTGCTTGGTATTGACCATTAAAAGGTGGCATGGGGACATTAAACCGGATAACATCCTCCGAGTTCATGGAAAATACAAGCTAGCAGACTTTGGGTTTGCGAAGTTCGAGAAAAATAGCACCCAAGGAGGAACAAAAATGGACGGCGGGACCCATTCGTACGGTACGTGTGGTCCGCTCTGGGTGGCTAGCGAGACCTGGCCGTCATGCCATGCCATGCCAATATCACGGCCAAGGTGGCGGCCGCTTTGAAGTAACGACTAATTTTGATTCAAAATAGGAGCCCCTGAATGCGACGTCTCTCGGGACGTGAGCGTGCCGCACCTGCAAACGATTGACACGTGGTCCTTCGGATGTGTCTTGTCTTCCGTAGCCACATGGGTGATATTGAGTTCCCAGGCTTATGATCAGTATCGAGACTATCGCCAGAGAGAGATTAAGATCCTCAAGCAGAGGAGGAAACAGGGAGAGCAGGTGAACGCACCGACCGCCGACGACGCTTTCCACGATGGACGCAACGTTCTGCAGGCCGTCAAGGACTGGCATGATTACCTGCGCCAGTCTATTCGTAAGTGCGACTTCTTCTCGGAGCGCGTGCTGGATCTGGTCGAGCACCACATGCTCTTGGCCGATCCCACCGAGCGGTACACGCTTGACCTCTTGTGCGAGAAACTGGAGGAGATACTCGTGCTGGGCCGCATGAATTACAAGCAGAGCCTCCGGAAGAGCGGATCCCGCGAGCTGCCAGGGTCGATTTTACAGTTCCTACTCGAGAAAGACCTAAGGGCGCCGAAGGTCGCCACCCCAGCCGAGAAATTGAAGCAAGAGGGTACGTTCCGTCAAAATATATAACTTGAAACTGCTAGTACTGACTTCCCTCGTATTTCAAGCTCGTCTAGCACCAGAGAAGTCCAAGAGAGTCAACAAGTCCATGCGATGGGTGGTCGGCAAGACTGCGAATCGGGAACAAGTCCTCCAAGAGAAACTTGAACCCTGGTTACGAGAAACGACAGAAACAAGAAACCCAGTGGCCTCCGGGCCGCAAGCACTTAAAGGTTTAGAGTCTCAACGTACCAACAGTTTCGGCATCCCACACCGTTCAGAATCTCCACCGCGTATCTCTTCTCACGCAAACCGTGGCCTAGACGAGGGGCCGTCGCCGCCCCCTCCGCCGGCGCGGACTATCACTGAGCACGTAAGCACAGAGGAGAACACGGGTATTAGTGGATCTAGGTATGTATCTCGTGGTGGCTTGCATTCTTGGGTATCATCTTGAGTCGTACTGACCATAGCAGCCCTCGTGTACCACATATCGCCGTGTCTAGGTCAACCCACGACTCGATAGATCCCCCCATTTTCAATTCAATATTTAGACCTAAGGCTGGAGTTATGGAAGAGCCAATAACATCACGGATATCCCAGATGTCAAGAACACCGGTTGGGGTCATGGATGGCTTACCACTACGGGTAGCCCAGTTCTCCCAAGAAACCACACCACTTTACTTAGGGAGAGGCTCCTCGCACCAGCGTTGGACAGAATTTCGACCTGATGCCCAAGAAGAGGGTATCACCAGAGAATCCAAGCACACGGGCCTATCCTTAGTGGTTCCAGAACAACAGACGCCCCAAGTACCTATAATGGAATATTCTCCGAACGAAGACCCGAATCACACAGCAGCTCATGGTCACAACAGGCCAATCTCAGCAGCTCATAGTCACAGCAGACCGATCCATGCACCTCAAAACTCGAACCCGGCACGTTCCTCATCCTATAGGCACGTCTCTGCCGATTCTACTTCGTCCATCCCATCCACGACAACAACTCTCAATGCATACCGAGCTGGATATTCTGCAGAACAGCCGTTAATCTTCTTCGAATATTATAGACTCAAGGACTTATGGAACCAAAATATGAAAAAGGCAAAGTGGACATTCAAGTCTTTCGGAGGTTTGGTGGAAGTAGACCGGCAGCTGAAGAATTACATCGAGAATCGTGATATCGTGAGCCTTCCCGCTTCCCTTGGCCGCACTTCCCAGGACTGGCTAACCGCCTCTCTGCAGATGTTCATTGTGGACAACAGCGCTACGATGAGACCATACTGGACCGCCGTCCAAATGGTACTCCTCACCCTAGCGATGAAGATCGGGCCGTTGGACGAGGACGGGCTGGACCTTAGATTCACCATTGGATACGACCACAACGTAGAAGGCGCGAGGGAGTGGAACATCCTCAAGTCTTTCGAAGCGTCCATGAAGGCATGTGGAGCAGAGATCGGGCCCGCCCACGAGACCAACATGGCGGAAACGCTGCGGCCGATTCTGGACATGTACCGAAGGCAGTTGAAGAAGAAGCTGACCCTCATCATCCTCACCGACGGGATGTGGAGCGGCCGGGCAAACAACGTCGAGGAGCTTATCGCAAAGTTCTTGCCGAGTCTCGAAAAACAGCTTGGTAAATTGGAGGAGCGCTGGTTCAGCATCCAGTTCGTCACGTTCGGCAACGATCCCCTTGCGTTGCGTCGCATGCAAGAACTCGACGACAAGATGCATGCGAAGTACAATGTCAGGTTAGCCTATCCCGCCGCTGATTGGCCTCGTTCCCATGCGTATATGCTTGCGCAGACCTGCTGACCCGAGCCATAGTGATGCTATCGACACGAAGGAGTGGTGCTATGAACCCATCAACATGCTTATCATGGGAAGCATAACGGAAGACGGCGACGACCATGCCTCGCCTCCCCCGACATCGCCGCTGTCGCCAACACAAGCATCATCCAGCCAGTATCTCGGTCCGTCAGTCGACCAGGTATTCATGCCTCCGCAGCGGTCAGCTTCGGCGCACTCGACCAAATCTCAGTCTGGAAGCTTCCGAAATAGGCTTTCTGGGCTATCGGGAAAGCTCAGGGGAGAATGATAGGAGGCTGTAGCCCTGCTGGATCGGTAAACATACGACACCCAAGATACATTATACCCTCGGATAATTTGTACACACAGCATGCATGATACCCCATGGTACCAGGAATGGTGTTAATATCTACACTTGATCTTGCCTATCCGGCCTGTTTACTTGTAAGGTGATGGCTCAGTCCACATAATTGCAGAAGAGGTGCCGCATAACAAACATGCTGTTTCGTCTCTATAGGGTAATCGTCGTGGGTCTACTCTTCGGTAGAGTTTCCCGTCTTCCCTGTACCATTGTTTGAAGCCTCCTTGCCTTGCTTCTTCTGCTTCTTGCGGGAGTTGCTCGCCGTCTTCTCTTGTAGCCACTCGCGCCTCTCCTTCTTCCTCGTGGCTTTGTCTATCTTGCCTATCACGTTCTTCTCCTCCCCAACCGGCCATTTGGCAAGCGCCGCGGCCTCATCCTCTTCCGTCCACAGCTGCGGGAGGATGGCAAACACAAGGTACGAAGTGTGTGCCTTAATCTCGGGCTCGCCCCTGGCGGACAGCTGGCCGTCCATCCACTCGGCAACGGGTTCGTGTCGTCCCTTGCTACCGTTCTGGCCCACGCTTTGGGCATCCGTTCCTACTTCATCGTCGAGGTCCATTTCTGCTCCCCCGCTCGTTCCGACCTTGAGCTTGGCATTATGCTCGCGCGTCCGATCTTCGATCTCGCTCAGCTTCATGATCGCCTCCTCCACGTCTTTGGCTGCGACATTGACGCCCCTATCCGCTGGAAGATAGAGTCCCACCCGTTCTCGGGCTGTGTATAATTTCCGGTGTGCGATCTCCACCATTTCGATGTTCAGCCAGCCGAGCCTGCGCATCGTGGACACAGTCCGTGTCACTTGCTCGATGCAGGGCGAGAAAGTACAAAGGTGCACGCTCTTCTTCGGGTTTAGAACAGACACCTGGCTTTTCTTTGCCCCGGCAGAGGCGACGGATCGTGTCAGATGCGGCAACGCATCCCAGGGCGCAGGGAGATCTAGGAACACGGCGTCGGCGTCCATGTTCTCTCCCTCCACTCCGAACCCGTTCTTGTATACATCCCTATGTGTCAAACGTATGATACCGTCTAGACCGTGTTCCGAGATCTCTTGCTTCATCTTGTTGTAGCGTTGCTCGTGAAACTCGAAGCTGAACACCTTCCCCTTGGCCTCTGTGCCGCCGCGGGGATACCCATTGTATACCGCGCGCGCTGACGCATGGGAGAAGCTGCCACTACCGGCTCCTGCCTCTATCAATCTTGTCCCGGGTCGGGCGCGGATTCTGTGAAGGATGTAGCTGTAGTCGGGGGTGTAGACGACTTGGGTTCGATGGGGGAGACTCAGGGTCCAGTTCTCGGCAGTGGGCGGGAGGATGTGGAGGAAACCGCTCGAGGCTACAACAGCCTCCTTAGTCTCGTCTGCTCTGTCGCTTGTCGGGTCAGGAGTGGCCTCTGTATCGTCTAGGTCTTCCCTGGCAATGTCGTCGCTTTTACCGGCTGTGCGCTTCCTCTTCTTGCCCCGCGATCCCGTATCAACTTTGGACGCACGAATCTGCGAGCCCCATGGCACCCCAAGAAGAGTAGAATGAGGGAATGACCCATATCTCGTGTTGAGCACGTGGCCTTCGGCATAGCCGTCGTGCTCGCCGGAGGGCTCTTGAAGGTAGGTTGGGACCAGGTTGTCGCGCGAGAGTTGGATAATCGCGAGGGAGCCCGGCTTCGTGCGCGGACCGGGGTCGAGAAAGGGCGACACTTGCAGCGACATGATGTCTTTTTGGATCTCTGAATCCTGTGCTGTATCCATAATGCGCCAATGTCATATGAAGGATCACTGGCTTTGAAGGCTTGAAGCCGTTTGTTTGCGACGACAGCCAAATTTCACAAGGGGCAGGAAGCTCTTGGCAGGCAGAAAAAAAGTTCCAAAGGCGGTGGAAGCTCCAATGTGGCTTAGATGCGGGGGCGGGGTAGCTGTTGGGCTTGAGCCGTGGCTGTGAGACAAAATCTCCAATGTGCCAAGCCCGGTCTCGATTGAGCCCCTCCTTCCTCCGCAGCCAAGTCTTATCTGCTGGCGATTGCTTCTGCAAAACTGACCCCATTCATCCCCATCCATTTGGCCAATTCCTCTTGGATTTGGCTCAAGGAGTCTATTTGCCCAGATAAGATGAATCTTCAGGTCTGGTTTCTGGCGGGTCTCCTTTGACCCGTCTCCAGCATTACTTGCGAGCATGCCTCGCTGTGCTGGTCAGAAAGAAGACACAGGTCGACATGACGAGGTCATGGTCGTCTTACCAGTCTAACCAGTCTAGATTTGACAAAATATTCCGCGCCATCTGGTATCGTCTCCTAACACGGCGAGATTTCTAGTCCTAGGTCAGACCAATGCCCGCCTCGGGGGGCCCTAATGCCGAGAGCGGCTTTCCTTTTGGGCAACCCCGAAGATGGTGTGCATTGCCATGGCTGACTGCTTGTGTATTCCAACTCGAGCCCGCTATGATGTTTTCTCGGTTTCATGGCGAATGCTGTCTCTCTCTCTCTCTCTCCAGCAGCAGACATACTTTGCTTTCTCACATTCCCCCCCAATTCGGTAATGACGTACGTTAAACGGAGCCTCCTGAGCCCAGCTGGCCCCTTCACCCCCGATGGAGCTACTGGAAGACGAGGCGTGCGAGCCCCTGAAAAGGGGCAAGCCGGCAGGGTCTCCCTAGATTCGGGCCAGCTCAAAGACGAACGCGATGATGCGCTGCTAGACATTGGCTTGGGGGGGGGAGATGACCAAACGATAAGTTCCGCCAAAGTAATCGCCCGATACTGCACGTCTTGCCTCCCTAAGAGAAATTATCCGCCACGGTGGAGGCTCTGCACGAGATTCTCGGCGATCTCTTGGCAGGGTCCAAGGCTGTGGAAACAAGCTTATGCCAAGTCGGGCGCGTCCCTTCAGCGTCTTGGCGCGGCCCCTCATTCAACCTACGCCGTTAGGGTGACCACGGGTTTCAGAGAGCTCCCGACGTCTAGATGCCGCCAAACAACCTACTACATAGTAGTGAAATTACCAGTATTAGGTACACGATCAGTGTGGTGTTTCTTGAGATTGCTTTTTGCCGATTTCACGCTGTTTCCTCGTCTCCATGAAACAGCAGTTGGGTAATAGGAGCTCGGCTGTGGCCCCCAGATGCAGGCCAGCACGGCATGCTCAGGCAAGGCGAATGGAGTCAGTCATACGGGTCTGGTTTCAAGACCCTGCGTCATTTCTGGAAGGCCAGAACCTGCTTGGTTCGGCACGGTCACGGTGGGGACGGCAGCGTCGTAGCTCGCAACCCGTGGCGTGTCTCTCGGGATCAGCTCTGGATGGTTCTCGACCTTGACTAGTTGAGAAGGCCGCCTCTGGGCGCCGTCGATGGGCCGGTAAGATTTAGGCGTCATGTCTCTTGTTCAGCTGGAACATCACCCCGCCCAGTGCGTTGGCTCGACGCACTGGCCAGCCTGCCGACTCTGCTAAATCTACTATGGAGTCCTATGTATGGATTGTCGTTTCCTCCCTCTCCGAGGAGGCCCATAGGCTACATGGTATTGCACAGGACTCGGGAGGACAAGGCACTGCCCCCTTCAATCAAAACGCCACAGGCTTTGCTGGCGTATGCTTGCCAGCTCGTCTGTGTGTGGCTGGCAATAGCGAACCATGCCGCGTCAAGCCCGCACCCCGCTATGCCTGCTACTATCCCGTACTATGCATCACCTCGCCCGACGCGAGGAGCACAGGGCACAGGGAGGGAGGGGCCTCCAATGCAACCTAGAGCGTAGCACAGCAGGGGTGGGCTCCTGACGATTGCTCCAACTGCCACGCAATTCAGCGCCCCCAGGATTGGCGCTCGGCCAATGGTGGGCTCAGCCGTAATTCATCCCTGATTTCAGACCATCACTTGCAGGAGATGTGCATGGCCAGAAAGCTTGTCTTCAGTGCCAAGCGGCATCGAACGTCACCAAGCCCGGGAAACTTGTGTTCCCTTGCACCGCTCTGGGAAGAAACATCTGGTCCCGTCCTGCCTAATTGATGTCTCGCCCTCTCCCCCCCAGGTCTTACCGCCGGCCTTCCCGCTGGATCGAACCGAATGGGGGACCACGGCAGTTCTTGGCGAACGCTTGCGGCGAGCACAGATAAACGTCGGCCCTGCCACATGCAGCCGATAGATGATGGATAACTCGGGATCTCGAAGCCGGGTATCTGCCATCACTGAAAAATTGCTCCACCATACAGCCTCAACCTCAGATGGCCGCCTGGGACCAAACACACTCGGCTGTTTCAAGCTGCTCTCACGCCCTGGTCCGGTTGGCTATCACAACCAAAGGGATCCCGTTCATGCTGGACCGCAGCAACAGAGCAGGGCCGGGACCATAGCTCAGCCCGACAAGCATCAGACAAAAAGTGGGGTGCAGGGAGGAGGGGTCCACGACTCGATACCCCTCCCGCCGCCCTATAGGAGAGAGAGAGAGAGCTCTTCTGCTGCATGGCGCTTGACGATTCTGACCATTCCAAGGCCGAGGTTGCGTTCCAGCAAACCTGCTCAACAAGCTTGGAGCCCCCCTCCCACTTTGGCAAGCTGGATGAGATGACGGAGGCGGAGGGCCAGTGGAGCTCAAGGGAGGCAGATTTATGCCATCCGGGAAGGCCAAGAATACGAGGTTTCTCTCTACGGATAGCTATGTATAGTAAAAAAAAACACCAAAAACCATTGGGTCAAGACCAAGGCACAGGAAGGCGACCCCAAGGCAGGGCGGACATGGGATGTGATCGACAGTTCCAAGCTTGTTCCTGGGTCCACTGCCACCCCATCCGGAAGCTATGCGCGCTGAAGTTGGAGATCCCCCTTCGAGCATCTTCCTTGGCGGTCCTACGTTCCCGGAACAGTGACATGACTTGACATGCCCTGCTAGAAGGAGGTGTGGCCTCGCTGCCGAGATGCTTCCCGTTCGAGCCCTAGAACCGAGGGCTCGAACGGCCCACGCTATGAGAGCACAGCTGAAAGCGGCGGCAACTCTCACGCACTTTATGCCAGACTTAGCGACGACCCGGGACCGGATGGCTGTGTAGCTGCATCGACGAATTGGGAGCGCTACGACCCCATCGACCCGCCAGCCCGTCCAGATCGGCCCTCGACGGGCACACAGTGCTCCAGGATCATGCGCAAGAGGGAGGGGTAAGTGGAGTGGCGTTATGCGCGAGAGCATGCTAAATTGGGAGGGGCATCGCTTGAAATGGTGTCAAGCCAACCAGGGCCGTGCTCGTGTTTCCTTCCATTGGGGGGGTAGGAAAGGGGCACGAGCTACCTAGTCCCAGTCAAGCCGCTCCGTCTGCCATGGAATGTGACGAAGTGGGCGTCAAGGTACCTTGTTGGAGACTTGGGTACTGAGACGGGCGGGGGACGTCAGCCCATGGGGCCGAGCCTGCCCTACGTCAGGGTGGCACTTGGGTGATATCACATGGCGAGAGATGCCAATGTCGAGTATAAAATGCCCGTGTCGTGGCTCTCGTTCAGTCCACCTTTCTCTTCATCTCACTGCCTTCTCCACCACGACCCTGAGCCGGACTCTATTACAACTACCCAAGACACTACAGCCTCCTCTTCACCTCTTACACCATGGGTTTCTTCGGTATGCTGCACCAATGCCATAGCCCCATCCCCCCCCCCCCCAACGAGCTCTGTCACAACCTCGCGGCAGCTTCTTAAGTTGACTAACACATGATGTCCGCATAGACGACAACAAGGATGCTCGCGACCAGGTCTACGGCGACGAGCCGGCCCACCAGAGCTCGATGTCTCACGAGCTCCTCGGCGCCGGCGCTGCCTTCGAGGCCATGCACCTCTTCGAGAAGAAGCAGCGCGCTGAGGGGAAGACCGTCAGCCACGGCCTAGCCAAGGAGCTCCTTGCCGCCGCCGCCGGCTTCGAGGTCGACAAGCTCGTCGAGACCAAGGGCCTTGACTTCGTCGACCGCGAGAAGGCCAAGCACCACGCCAAGAAGGAGGCCGAGAGGATGTACGATGAGCAGTACGGTAACCAGGACCAGTACGACCCGTAAGTTGTCACCTTTTCGTATGATTAGTCGCGGGGATAGGTGCTGAGAGAAGCATACAGCAATGCCCAGGAGCCCCACAGTGCCTTCGGCTTCTAAGTGCAAGTCCACGAGACATCGGGAGCCGGGAGCACCATGAAAGGTTCTGCTTGGCGGCCCGCGGAGGATCATGCTGTAGGACGGATATCTGGACCTGAGAGATGGCAACCTACGTCTACTACTAAATAGGCATACCCCGAGCACATAGGGAATAGAAAGAGTCCCCTCAATCGCGACGATCTGCTTTGCGCTGTGAAGTGTACCAAAATGTTTTCTCGTTTAAGAATTGCATTCCTGTCTCGTGATATGTGAGAGAGACAAGAACCATCGAACAAAGCTACTAGCGCCATTGGACAACAATTGTGAATATAGATAACCAAAGTAGAAAGGGGGTATATTAGCCAAATAAAGCTGGTGCTATAGCGAAACATGAGCTGCGCCGGTATACCGTCACACAGCCCAATGCTTTGGTATCAATTTATATGCCACATCAATCATTCCGACTTTACATATAGTGTCGATTCTTCCGAGACCAAGCCGCAGTTCAAAGTGTCTCTCGCCGTGCAGAATGCAGCGCCCGCTGATATATAGCACAAAATATGTCAAGGCTCAGTACCCGTACTCGTCGTCGTCGTCACCCCAGCCCGAACCATCGTAGCCACCGCTATTTCCCCAACCTCCACTTCCGGCATCTAGCACACTCACAGTGTCCGTGTCGTCCACTGTCATGAATGCAGAGTCATCCGTGATTGAGTTGGTGATGCTGACCGTATCCGTAATGTCGGTGTTGTATTCGACATCCACGTTCACCTCAGTCACTTGATTGTAAACAACTGTCATGCTTGGTTCAGACTGTGGTTGACTGTTCTGGTGCTGGCCGCTGTTATCTTGTTGCTGGCTGTTATCAGCGATGGAGTGGGCCACGGATTGAACTAGGGAATCCAGGAGCGTCTCGGTCATACTCGGTGGCGTATGACCTTGGCCTGGTCCTGGTGCCGAATTATATGTTACCATTGGTGGTCTCTGGGGTGGCAGTCCGGTGAATCCCGGTTGTGCAGGCATCGTCATTGATGCATTAGGTTTGCCTGAGGGTATGGGCGGTGCAAACCCCGTTGCAGCTTGCGGTGTCCCTGCGGCCATGGGACTGTTAAACTGCGGTCCTCCGGGCAGAGGAAGACCCTGCAGATTGGGCGGTGCTGTTTGGGCCCCTAATGAATGGATTTGGGCAGCTTGCTGGCCGATCACCTGTTGACCAGGAGGGGGCGGCTTCTGCAACTTGTTCTTCTTGCTGCCATCAAAAATAGATGACCCAAGGGCTGCGCCTGCGACTACGTTGCCCCCCAGGGAGTCCGCAACAATAGCACCCCCGATAGCGAAGCTGGTCTTCTTGAAAGTATCGCTTTTGAGCATCCGCCCAAACCAGTCCTTCTTCTCTTTACCAGGTGTCGCGCTCTGTGGGGTCTGCGTGACAGCACCTTGCTGGATTCCAGCGGTTTGGATTGTGATCGGTGACTGCTGCTGAAGCTGTTGCTGCTGTTGCTGCTGTTGCTGCTGCTGCTGCTGCTGTTGCTGCTGTTGCTGTTGAAAAAATTGCTGCTGAGAAGTATATACCGGCGTTTGGCCCACAGCCATCTGGGCACCAACTTGCTGAGAAGGTAGAGAGGCGTAAGATGAGATCGCTGATTGCTGTGGTACCGCTGCATAATAGACAGTCTGGGGCTGCTGCAGAGTGCTAGGTTGCTGCTGCACGAAAGGTTGGGGAAGCTGTTGCCCAGATTGCTGTTGTACAAACGGCTTAGGAGGCTGCTGTCCAGGTTGCTGCTGCACGAAAGGCTGGGGAAGCTGTCCAGGTTGCTGCTGCGTGAAAGGCTGGGGAGGCTGTCCAGGTTGCTGTTGCGGGAAAGGCTGGAGAGGCTGTTGTCCGGGTTGCTGTTGCGCATACGGCTTAGGAGGCTGCGGCCCAAGTTGCTGCTGCGGGAAAGGTTGGAGAGCCTGTTGCCCAGGTTGCTGTTGCGCAAACGGCTTGGGAGGCTGCTGCCCAAGTTGCTGCTGCACGAAAGGCGGGGGAGGCTGTTGTCCGGGTTGCTGTTGTACAAACGGCTTAGGAGGCTGTTGTACAGGTTGCTGTGCAATGCTCGGATGTACCTGCTGAGTTACCTCTCCCTGGACTTGAATGCTCAGCTGCGTCGAAGCCCCTTGTGGCTGTGCAGGAGCTTGGCTAGCAGGCTGTTGAGCAGGTGGTAGACCAGACGAAGTCACCTGCGCGTTCTGTATCGAACCTGGAGCTGCCGCTTGGTTCTGCGGCTGTTGGGGCCCTGGGTTGATTTTGGGCGGCTGACCTGCAGGGTAATGCCATTGAGGCACCCCTGTGGCCTGTGCCTGCGGCTGCGTCGGAAAGTGGTGCAATTTCGGCGGGTGTTGTTGGTATGGGAGGAAAGGATGCTGCTGAGGGTGTTGCTGCTGAGGGTGTTGCTGCTGAGGGTGTTGCTGCTGAGGATGCTGCTGCTGAGGGTGCTGCTGCTGAGGGTGTTGCTGCTGAGGATGCTGCTGAGGATGCTGCTGCTGAGGATGTTGCTGCTGAGGATGTTGCTGGGGCGGCTGCTGTTGCTGAGGCTTCAGTGGCAGCTGTTGCTGTTGCTGCTGGATAGGCACATGTTGGAACTGGGCCGGCCCCTGTGTTCCGTTAGGTTGCGGGAAAGGCACACTTCCGGCTTGGTACGGGGCTTGTTGCTGAAACGTAGGAGCTGCCGGCGAAGATTGCATGATACCTAGACCTTGGGATGCTGCGGGTGGAGGTTGCCCAGCGTGTTGGAATTGTGGCACCGGCGGCCTTGGTTGCAGCGGTTGTGCCGCAGGCTGTTGCTGTTGTTGCATATGAATTGGAGGAGCTGGCTGCTGGAACTGAGCAGTAGGCTGTCCCATAGGTGCTGGAGTTTGCCCTGCAGCCGGCATGCCTTGCTGAACTGGAGGTTTACCCGGTTGAATTGGAGCTTGGTAGTAAGGGCCTTGTGGATTGTAAATGCCCGGCTTAGGAGGCATATGACCTTGGACAAGTGATTGCTGGGTTAAGCCGGTGGGCATACCTGCGTTACTCCATTGCTGCTGCATCACTGGGCCTTGACTCTGTTGGGGTCCGAGAGGTTGACCTGAGGGGAACGGCGTGGAGGCAGGACCACCACCCTGCGAGGGACGGGCCGGCGCTTGTGGCTGCGGATGGCCCTGCATGTAGAAAGGCTGTCCTGCTGCGGCAGATGGCATGGGACCAGGCATTTGGGCTGGCTGAGAAGGAATTGAAGGTCTAGAATTAGGTGGGACAGGCCCGTATGAATATTGGCCTGGTGGACCTTGCCCAACAATACCTTGGCTACCTGGACCTGGAGTGGCAGGAGAAGCCATTGGGTTTCCCTGTATGGGGCCCATTGCTGCCGGAGGTGGCTGAGCTTGATTTGAAAGATGCGGAGCTGCCGCCGGTTGTCCTTGTATGGGGTAAGATGTGGTGGGCAGTGGGTTATTTGGCTTATAGGCCCCTTGCTGAAATCCCGCCACGCCCGGAAAGGGGGTAGCAGCTGGCTGGCTGAGTTGGGCCTGAGGTGGAGGGTTAACAGCTATCACCGATTGTGGCCGCTGGACGTTTAGTGGCGCAGGCATAGCATCGGGGGCAACGATTTGGGGATGCTGACCCCCAAATGGGCCAGCATTAGGGGGCGGTGATCCCGGAGCTGCAACAACAGGCTTAGGCGGAGCAGGCCCGGGAACAGGCTTAGGAGGGGCAGCGACGCCGGACGGCGGCCGGTGCAAGATAGGGCTCGACTGCCGACTAGGTCTATGTTGTGGACTCTGATGAGGAGGTACGAAATTTTGTCCTGGTGGGGGGGTTGGGTGTCCTTGAGGACGGTAGCCAGGAGTTACACCTGGTATAGATGGTGGAGGCGCAGATGGTGAGCCGACCACAGAACCATTTGGGCTCTGCTGAATACTCTGCGGACGAGACCCTGGCTGGGAGCCGGGAGGTGGAGTCGCTGTCGCTTGGGGCGGCCCTACCACTGACTGGTTTGAGATAGAGACCCTGTGAAGTGAGGTCTTGTTCGAGGCAGGAGAACCGGTGGCGGTGGGCCGCGGTGGGGAGGTAGGCCCATGGGAGGGAGGAGGCGTTGGCCGATGCTGGACTGTAGCCTGTGGACCGGTGCCTGCAGGCGCTGCAGCAGCGGGTGGAACTGCGCCTGTCGGCGGGGGTTGTTGGTTGGCCATGTGAGCCTGCGTTTGCGACCAAGGACCATGGGCAGGAGGCTGTGGTTGCTGGGGGACGACAGGCTGTCCACTCGGCGTGGCCCAACTTTCCTGTAATGGTCCCTGCTGTTGGCTAAGAATCATCGGTCGATCTGGTTTCGAAGCTTGTCCATCCGCGTTCTGCCCCGAGGTGGTAGCGGGCTTGTTGACTGGCATTTCTGGAGTTGAGAATCGTCCAGCAGCAACAAGCTCTTGCGGCTTATTCGGGGCAGTCTCGATCTTGGCAGCAGGTGGGTCTGAGGATACGACGAAAGTCGCCTGGGAAGCAATACTGAATGACACGGACGCAGAGTCGGCAGGCGGTGATACTGGTGCCGTTATGTTCTGCCCAGAATGTGCTCCATGGTTCACACCTTGCTCAAAACCGATCACATATTTTGGAAACTCCTCTGATGTCCGCTTCGGGTTCTCTACCTTCTCCTGCTTTGGCGGCCGTGGGGGGTAAGCGCTCGCGAAGTTCGCCGTCATGGGTGCTCCTTCATTCTGGCGATATCCCGCTGTATGCTGTTGCTGAGGCATTGGAGTAGTTGCCGGGTCGGTATTATGTCTTTCTGGGTGGGGTCTAAACGCCAATGGCTGAGGGGTCGGATTTACAGAGCTCTGAGCTGTCTGTTGGCTTTGTGGTATCACAGGAGTGCTGTGCGTATGGCCTGGTATCGTCGGCCGTCCTCCCATAAAAGGGAGAGAGGGCATGTCCACTGGCAGCGTACTTGTTCTGACAATTCCTGGCTGGGGTTCTGCGGGTGGCCAGGCTGGATTTGCCGGGGCTGCTGGACCTTGAAATACTTGCGCGGCACTGGTCTCGGAAGGCAGGCTTGGTCCTGAAACACTCTGCCTCAGCTGGCTTGGGTTATAAGCCATATATGAAGCTTGAGCTGGCCGCCATGGTTGCGGCTGAGGCTGAAGAGGTTGTGTGGCGTTTGCAGGGGTAACAGGAAAGCCAGAGACGGGACGACCTCTAGCAGGCTTTAAAACAGAAGGGACATGCGATATGCCAGGGGCGGCTCCCCCAGCTCCTCCCTCAATCGGTTGCTTCGGTGGAGGCCGAGGAGGTTGCAAAGCGGTTGGTACATCCGAGACGTCAACCTGTGTGGGTAACCCTCCAGCGATCGAGTGTCGCTTGTTCGCAACGCCGAGGTCTAGGTCTTGATGCTCCGCAAGGCTGAACTGACCGCTCATGATGAGCGAATTCCTCTTTGAACCTTGCTCGCGAAGATTCCGCCTAGCGGCGGGATTGTATGGCTGGTACTGTCCAGCTTCAGGCTTGGGCTCTCCGTCCATCGTCTGAGATCGCTTTGGCTGGGGACGTGCTTGTTGAGCGGGCGATTGGACGGCTGGTCGGGTAGGTAGTGGAGCTGGTGGCTGGACTGTGTTCTGTACTGCCGGCTGGGTAGGCTGCTGGGGAGTGGGAGAGACGGGGTTGGGATAGGGCGGCGTTGGATGTTGATAGATGCTGGACGAGTCCATTTTTGGACGCTGTGATTTGTGCTGTTCAACATCGGAGGAGCGGAGGACTTTCTGATCATCCAAGGCGCCATGCTTGGTCTTCTCGACCGGGCTGTGCGGCGCAGGAAGCTCCACCGGAGCGATGTCGAACACACTGTCGTACGCAGCCTGCACGGATGGGGCCTCGGTCACAGGGAGATACTCTTGAACAGGAAGCTCCACTGGCGCTGGGTTTGTCTCTTCCCTGCACTGGGCTGTCATCTCGCTGGCGAGCTCGGCTACTACACCCAGGGGGTTGGCAGGAAGCTGCCGGCTGTCCAGCATCGGCACATCTGGCGTTACCACGTAGCCGGCGTCCACAGCGCTCGCTGCATCGATCGATTGGTGACGGTCTCCTGCAGCTGCTTCAGTTAGGACTGGAGTGCCTGTAGCAGGGTTGCTACGAGCCGTCTGTGGTGTGGTCCCCGCGCTCGTGATAGGCGACACCGTCTTGTTCTTCACGCCCGGCGATGCGCCCACAGCATCCCCGTCCTTCTTGGCCCCTTTGCCCCCGCCATTTTCCTCCTCCTCGTCGAAAGGGCTGATGTCGTTGTAGGCTCCCGGCCCCAGATACATGTAACTATCCGGCTGGAACCATCCACCACCCTCGTCTGGGCCCGCGAGTGTCGCAGAGGTAGATCCATTCCGCTTCGAGCTGCGGCTGCTCTGTGATCCAGTGGTAGTGGTGGTCCGCCGCTTTAGCTGCTGCTGGCTCTCAAGCTTCTCTTCGGGGGCGAGATCGACTGGCGGAGCGAAGGCGTCGATGAACTCGGGGAACTCGTCGCCGGGTTTCGGGAAGTTGTACTGTATAAGGCCTGTGGGTTTGAAGCGATAGAACCAACGCTTGCCGTCGTAGTCGAACTCCCAGTTCTGCGGCAGGGCGGCCATCTTTCGGCGGCTCCCGCGGGAGGGGCTCGAGGAGGGACACGCGGCGCGAGAAGGGACCGCCCAGGTGGAACAGACAGGGAGCGGGAGGGTTCAGACCGAGAGAGGAGAGGTGGTCGCGTCGCAAAAGAAGATGGAATGAATCCGAGCTGGCAGCCTTGCCAGCGCCTAGCGTCAACGATGCCAAGAGGAAGAATGCTGCAGTGTCTCTTGAGAAGAACGGGGGAATATGACCCCGACTGGACTCGGCCAGGACTCGTTCAGCTCCGCGAAGGCATCGCGGTACGTGGCAACACCGCGTGAAAAGGGCTGTGGTCTGGACGGCTCGAGAGGCCCAATGAAGAATTCACGACCAAGCGGCAGATTTGCAACCCGAAAAGAAGGAAGACCGAGCAAGCCTAATCATTTGCATCCAGCCTCGAAATCAGTTTTCGGCACGACTACCGCCGCTGAGGAAAACCACGCTTGCCTGGAAGGGCCATGTGCGGCTGAAGCTAGGCGCCAATGGATTTGAGCCTTTGTCTTGGCCTAGAAGCAAGTGGCCGGCTCTGATCGCCAATAGTGTCTCGTCTAGAACGCCACACATGGAGAACCCCCCCCCGCGCCGCTCCTGGGAGGCGCCAGGGGTAGCATAAACATGTTCGCGATGTAGGATGCTGGATCGTGGTTTAGCCAAGGTGGTTCTGGTTTCCGGCACGAGAGCTCTTGGAGCCTCCCCAGAAAGCGGAAAGCGGGGCAGTCTATACTATAAAAATTTAAGTAACTAGACGCCATTTGCTGCTATACCACTTACACGCTCTTTCCTGCAGAAGCGGGACTCACGTCATCACTTTAAGAAATGGCCTACTGAGACCTGCCATCCGCGCCGTCCACCAGGCCAGTGACTTGCGCACCATTGCCAGAGGCAGAAGCTCGCCGCTGCGGACCTCGTGATCTCAGCTGGTACGTACCTGAAACGAAGGACAGGATCTCGATCCCATCCCGAGAACCCAAGGGAAGGGACCGGATGATGCTCGACAGGGTTCTGCTCAGCCCGGGACATGGGTCGTTGCAGGTCCACAAAGACCCTGATTGCAGTCCCCAAGGTGGTACCTGCCACCCCCCTTTAGATTTTTCCTCGGCACGACCTGGTCTAACTCCGAATGGGACGTTGTCGGATACCTACAACATAGACGACAGTTTATGGATTCAGAGTTTCTCTCTCTATTAATCAATACCCGCTTCCATCGCTCATGGAAGCTAGCGTCTATTCGCTGGTCTTTCTTCCCCTCCCTTCTAGAGTCTAGATTCTAGTATCCGCTCTATCTCGACCTCCAGTCTAAACATGCTGCTCGTCCGGTCTAGTTCTGTCGGATCTGATCATCTAAGTTCGTGTCGTCATTGTATTCTCTCAAACAATACTGCCGCCAGGCGGCGCCGCCGCGTTAGACCTGCCGCGCGGCCGATTCCATATCCTCCGCCGGCTCTCGCTCGTCCGGCTTTCCATGCTCTGTATCCTGTCCAGTCCAGCACCCGTCTTGTTGCTTCGGGAGCTGGACCGCTCTCTAGACGCCTGTCTAATCGAGGCCAGCCGTGTCACGGCATTCTGAGTATCCCCTCGCCGGCCGTTGTAGACGTCTTGGAAGTCCGGTGCGGTGGTCACTGCCGCCCGGCTGTCGGCGCGCCGCCTAGGCTGCGCTGGGCTGCCGCCGCCTCCCAAGGTTAGAGGAGAAGGCGGCTGCATCGACGGGGGCATGGGGCCCGAATTCGGTGGTTGGTTATCGTACGCAGGCGGTTGCACATTCGACAGGTAGATCGGAATGTCGCGGAGACCACCTGGTGCGCCCATGCGAGGTCCTTCAATGCCCAGATCCTTAATCTGGTGCATGAGCTCCACGCAAAACTTGTTGTGGCGCTGCAGTCGCAAGAGTTCGTTCTGAAAGCTGCTCTTGTGGAAGAAGACAAAGTTCACTGTGATGCTGTAGACCTCGTTGATAGCCCTGACCTCAGTGATGATATCTGCGGCATAATCGCGTTTGTTGCGAGCCACAAAGGCAAGCATGCGCTGCCTCAGTTCTTCGATCTGCATCTCCGAAGTGCCAAACCGCAGCACCAGCTCAACAGGGTTGGCAAGGCCTTGGCTACGGCGCTGGTTCAGGATGAAGAGGGTGTTTAGGAGGTAGTTGGGTGCCTGAACAACATGGCCCTCCATCTTCTTGAACTCGGTGTATAGCAACGAGATCTCTTTGACGTAATAGTCATCTCCGCGCATTAACGTCCCTACGTTTCCGTAAACAGTCACGCGGTCGCCGACATCAAATGGATGTTTCACAAAAACGAAGATGATGGACTGGAACATAGATTAGTTGGTGCCATGCACCGAGAGGGCAGCTAGACTTACCTGCAGGAATTCCTGCGCTGTCGCCTGAAGGAGCCAAGACAGGCCCAGAATAACAGTCCCAGTGGACGTGAGCGCCGCTGCAGCCGAGTTTGAGAGGATGCTGACGAAGACGATAATCACGATGACGAAGATGATGAACACGAACACCTTGTCGAGCTTCTCGATCACCGAGTCCAGGTCTTTCAACGAGGCGGCAATCGCCTTCTTCTCGAGGTGGATCTCGTTGCAGACCAGCTCGAGCTCCTCCATGGTGACATCGCCATTTAGGTCCTTGTCGAAGACGCTGAAACAGACCTCGGCTTCCTCGGGGCTGGAGAAGGCCGGATGGACGTCTTCATTCACAATTGTGTCCCTGCCATCCTTGACAAAACACCGGTAGCTGCACGCCGCCACAGTATTGTCAGTACTCTGCGCCCAGGAGGTGCTGGCCAGTGGTCCTTACAAGACTCTCGCCAAAGTCTGGCTGGAAGCCGAATTTCGAAGCAGCTCATTGACGACCTTGCGAGGATGGTTTCCTTTGAGAATTTTCCTTCCAGTGAAATCTCCCGCCATTCGGGCAGCAGCATCGCCGACCTTACTCTACAAGGGTCGTTAGTACAATGAGAATAGAGATAGGGACATTGGGAGACCAGGAAACATACCAAGGCCTGTCTGGCGTTGTTTTGGAACGCCTTCAAAGGGGTACGCGCACCCGAGGAAAGACCTTGCCCAGCCGAGTCCCACACGGGGTCCTTCTCTTCGAGATTCGACCTGGCGTAAGAATAGAGCGCTGGTGACAGGTGTTAGCACAGTGCTGAAGTTGCGAGTATGGAGAGGTGTGTACACACCGACGAGAAAGTCTTGGTGGACCTTGTTCTCCTGGATTCTGTGTGAATAGGTCCGAAGATGGAAAGAAGTTGCGATCCATTGGATTAGGATTTTCTCAACGAAGTTGAGAGTGAAGAGGACGAAAAATGCAATGACGATCTTGTACACCACATCCAGCCAGTACATGTCGGGAATATTGCCATTCGGATCCGACGACACGCGGTGATCGTTGAGGATGGGCGAGTACGACACTAGTACCGCGAGCATCCAGAGGAACAGGGCTGTGGGGAACTCGAGGGTGCGACCGATATCCTTCCACTTCTTGTTGTTGCTAGACCCAACGGCCTTAGCCACGACCGAAAAAGTGGGCGGCATAATAGTCGTGAGGATTTTGGACACCCATAGGGTGAGCCAGACAACCTCGAGCCAGATGCCGAACCAGAGAAGCTCCACGCCGCCATCGCCACCGACAGGCTTCGGCTCGGTATAGGCAAAGACCGATATGAAGATGGGCGCTAGGATCAAGATCGCTGGCGGGATGGCGTAGACGATGTAGCGCAGGAAGCGTGGGAACTTCTTCAGCTTGCCCCAGATCCATGTTAAGAATGTCTTCTTGTGCGTTGCAGCGACCACGGGAGCGGCCGAGGTGTTAGTCTGGAAGGCATCCTCGACGGGCTCGTTCCTGCGGTTTCTAGAACGCGACCGACGCGAGTGCTCCTCGTTTGACACAATACGTTCCGCCCGTAGAAGCTCTAGGTCGTCATTTAGGCGATTTGCCGCTTCCCGGGACTCGGAGGGGCTCAGGGGTGCGTGATCTGGAGCCAGGAACGCTGGATCGTACTTCTCGTTCGCGTACGCTATGTCGTCCGGCAGCTTACTACTGGACGGCACATCGACGCGTAGCTGCGGGCTGTGGGGCCGCGAAGAGGACGACTCTGCTGGTGAAGCCATCCTGTGAGCGGCCTGCGCGGCTTGGATGAATAGGTACTGGGTGAAAATGCCCGGTGTCGAAGGTTGAGGCTCAACTGGGGGAGGAGGGGGTGAAGGGAAGGAAAGAAACGGGACTCTAGTCTATCCCGGGGGGGTGGTATCAATTCATTAAGGAAATCTAAATCCGGCGTGCCAGCTCAAGGTTCCTTGCTGGTGGGTTCAGCATTGATCGACACACTGTACAGGTTCACAGTACGACGCGGAGAGGAGTCGCCCAGTCTTGTTTGTACCCACAAGGATCGCCACTGATCTCAGCTAGAGACGCGGAAAGAATACCCTAGGCTCTCGAGTCCACTCCACTGACCTTTCCGATCCACGCGGGGAGGCCAGCGGAGAGATTTGAGAATTTTTTGTGGCCACCCCAAGAAGCTCACATTTGGGCGAGGGTACGAGCGATAAGGTACAGTACCTAACTCCTAGTCACCGGGACGAGGTAGGTAAGGTAGCTTGGGTAGGTAGGTGATGGGATGGTACCACCCCCCCGGGATCATCCACGAATAAAGACCGGCTGAGCCAGCCCAAAGCCAGAGAGCCCCTACGGGTGTTCCTGCATGTGGCCAAGTCCCCTCCCTTCCTGGTGGCGTTTGAAGGAGGTCGAAGGGCAGAGGAAGATGGACGGCGGCTGCTTCTGGTCGCAATCGCTAAGCTAGTACGACCAAGTGGCGTCGAGACACTGGTTAATTTTTATTTTTATTTTATTTTTCCTTTCTTTCTTTGTATTCTTTCCCTTTCCTGCTTGGATTGGTGGTGGCCAGGTCACTTTGTTGCCATGCACAGGGAAGGCAGGTTATGGACACGCCAGGAAGCGCTTATCTCGATGACGTCACAGCTAGGGAGGACGGCCAACTGCATCTGTCCGACGCGCCCCAAGCTTTGCGCGGCGGGTGGGAGAAACGGGCCGAAAGTTTGTACCTGAAAGCCGTTCTACATGATCTGGATTGAAGGAAAGGTAAAATTTTCAAGGAAAAAATCATCACGGTGTTTGTGGCAATTTTTTTTATTTATTTTTTTCCTCCTCGAGTACTCTCCTCCTCCTGGGTCCTCAACGAAGCCGAAGCTAATATCCAATTGCCAGGTTGGGGGGAGTAAGCAAAACGGAGAGCTTCCATCAGTGATGGGATCCTCCAAATTCACTTGCCGTACCCACAGGTCCCAGGAGGGGAGGAAAGGGGGGCTCCCCACTTGCACCAAGTCTCGAAGGAGGCAGAGTCATTGGTAATATCCGACCAAACATGGACGTCAATCTGCCAACCCTAGGGGGCAGCTATCCAGGTATCTTGATCTTGGCTCTCGTCAACCACAGCCAAGCCACGCCACGGGCCTTGATGCGTGTCTCGCGGGCGGGAGAGACAGCACAGCGTCTGGCATGCGTGACCTGCAACTGTAACCACTCTCGAGACATGGAGGCCGTAGGCCTCTCCACCGTCGAGACTATCTACCTTCCGTCTACCTACCTAAGACCTAAGGATTGGTGGATCACTGTGCAGAAGAAACACGCCAGGCACGGCCGAGCTTAACGCGACCGGACAGCTCCTCCGGAGGAGTGGATGGCAGGAGCAATCTTCCTTGCAATAAGGGTCTACTGTACCGGTCGGCCCCGTGATCGGGATACCCTGGACTTCGAGTATCTATGATAGTTCGCGCTACATGGGTGTATGCTGTCTCGGGAGATCCGGACCAGTTCCGTCATAATTAATACTCCCACTCGGAGCTCTCCTTGGTCTACGGCCTAGGCCGACCTGGCGGGCCTAGTCTGTTGTTGAAGTGGACAATCCTCGCGTCGTCGGCGGCCGCCTTCTTGCATGGCGGGATGGGGGGTGGAGGGCTATAGCAATGCGAAACGCTCGACCCACGCAGAGGCTTTCGCAATCACGATTGCCAGCCTCTTGGATCGGTCTACACGCGGACGTACTGCGTAAGTGACCATGCCGCTTTCCGGCCGAGCTGTTTGAAGGGACGCCAAGTCCCCCACACCCCCACCTATCGAAATGCTATCGGGGGCACGCCAAGGGGATGATCTCATGGATCGCCATCTAGGCGAACGCGGCAACGCGACCAGCGCGGGCAACGACCAATAGTGACACCAACCTTGGTCCGCAAATCGTCGCACAGAGCGCATGCTGCGGCATGCAGAGAGCTGCTAGTTCGGGAAGACGGGCGTTTGGAGTTGCCGATGAGCCCTACCAAAATTCGGCAACCAAGAAAACGTGCGGGAACCGGCCTGGGTCCGGCGGACGCCAACCTTCGTATCTAGCACAGTATGCACGAAGATGAAGCCAACTGTGGCCAACTGTGTCGACTATGCAGCCACATGGTTACTGAGGGAGATCGAGACTAGGACGATCTCAAAGCTTCCAAGGAGGTGGGCCTAAGCACGCGTCCATAGGCATCTGGGAGGACGCCAGCTACGTGTGCGGTCATAGACGGGAACATCCAAGACCATTCGACAGACAGCGTGCATAGAGGGGAGACAGTGATGATTTATTAGTGCGCGAAAGCGTGTCTAGTTTACAGGCAAGTTTCTTGGAGCAGTGCGGCAGCAAGTGCCTATACCCCATTATAGAGGTTGGGTCTCGGTGCGACCAAGGTCTTAAGAGTCACCAACTTAGAGTAAAAACTGCAATTACTGCTGCCCTTGATTCTCATAGTGCTCCTCATCTACCACATCGGCTTCCGGAGCCTCCAGCTTAGGCTCCTGTGGCATGTGAGGACCACCCTTCAACTCTTTGATAGCGCTGGCAAGCTCTCCATTGGAATTGTCGATAGGACGAAAGATCAAATGGGATGGGAGATATCGGCTCGGTTCCTCTAGCTCGGCAACGAGATCTCCCTCTTTTGGCAGAAATGGGCCCGGTGCGTTCAGAATATGGTTCATGAAGTCCATGCTAGGTTCCTCCTTGGGGTTGGTGATTGGTGCCGCGAGGACAACGGTCGACCAGGCCGCCGTGGCGAGGACGATGAGGTGCATAGGGACATGCATTGTGATGTTTGAAGGGTGGTGATCTAGTAGTGGGGAGCTAGAAGTTTGATATGTAGGTAGTTTTAGGCCCGGCAGGTGCTGCTTGGGTATGCAGAGAGTTTTGAGGATGAACTTGCAGGGAAGAGGACTGATACCACGAACGAAGGATCACTGTCCATGATGTAAAGGTTGCCCTCGCCTTCTCCGATACCCAGATTTCTCTTAATGGCCCATGCGTCCAAGGCCACTTCTGGAACGGATTAGAATTTAACACACCATTGCTGAAAGAAGAGCAAGGTTTCGGGGGCCAATAGATCTTTACGGAGAAACCTAGAGCGGTTACAGCCAGCCTGCTGTGAGCGATACCTCCGTTGGGTTACTATCAGCCTCTTGCATATCAAGTACCGCAACGCTGTCCTCTATATGCCGTATTCTGGCGTTACATGAACAATAGACATGAATTCTCTGAAGAATGTGTCGTCACTCCGGCACTTGATGGTAGAAAACATCTTGCTTAGTCTTGCTACGACAAGCCCTCTTAGGGATGGCTTTCACATAAGCAACGGTCAGGCTACCGGGTTACATCTGTAAAGCTACGAGTCTCACTCCTCCTACATAATGACCTTTCTTTACTGACATCATCTGCTTCAGTATAAGGAGCAGACGTCCCGGAGGAGGGAGCTACCCTATCTCCCAGCAGCTCGCAGGAAGCGCAGTGAATAGGGACCGGACTAGGGCGGCGAATATTGGTGATATTTTGGTCTTATTTCAAATTGACCAGGCCTCCACCTGTTTTAATTATCTATATTAATCCCATTCCTTGTCTTCCGAGGCCGCCTCCCGCATATTAGGTACGAAAGCATCAGCTGGGGGCCTCTTAGACACCGCCCACGACTCTCGCACATTGCACCTCTCCATTTTGACCAACCCGGCAGTCAGTGAGCTGCCCGCCCTGCGCCTGCAGATTGATGTTCGAAACCTGCGCGCCCGTAGCCCCTGCAGAGGTGACCCCGTTGGCACTCTGCACGCTGATGCCGCCGTACGTGACAGAGGTGAAATTAACCAGAGCCACCGGGAAGCTCGGGCTGTCCACCAGCGGAAAGTCCTCGATAACCCAGGCGGCTTCGCTCTGGCACAGCGCTGCAGACTGGCCCGCGAAGGTCTGGGTAGCCGTCCGCGCTGCGAAGGCGCCCCGGTGAGAGGCACCCGACCCCAGGTTCTGTACCGTCACGCTGCCGGCGTTCGGTCCGTCGGCCTGCGCAGAAATGCGCACCACCTCTCCAGGCGCGACCGTGAAGTTGGCGAAGTCAGTGGCTGGCGACGGATACCACTGCCACCAGGCAACTGCGGTCTGCATGCCCTCGTCCCAGAAGATGTCAACGCCGGCGCGCAGGGAGGCCGTCGTGCAGGACGACACGCCGTCTATGCCCAGCCAGAAGGACGCGCCGTACAGGCCGGCCACGTTGCCGCCGGTGGGTCCGCTGGTCGGCATCTCGGGGGTCGGAACAGCGAAGCAGCCGGTCACGGAGCTGATGCCGGAGCCCGCGAGGACGGCGCCGCCTATGGTGGACTCGGCCGATTCCGCAGCGCTCTTGTCCACCGAGGAAGCGACGTGGCTGATGTGGGACTTCGATGCCGCCGGAAGGGTCCGCAGCAGTCTGTGGGAAGCTGGGCGGGAACTGGATGCCCTATCGCGTAGCAGCGGCGTAGTGAGGGCCGCGGAGGGCCCAAGTAGGGCGACAACGACGGCGACGGGCTTCATAATGGCAGAACGAGTGACACTTGGAGGCTAGGGCTGCGGCACGGGGAGAGCGGGACTGGCAGCGACAGTCTCGATTCGAAGATGGCGAGATGCGCAAGAGATCTAGGCTACATGATCGCCAAAGGAGATCTGAAGGCGCCGTCTAATAGCCTTTAATATCCCTCCCGAGCATTCAGTGTTGGGGGAAGGAGGGGCGGTGGCTAGGGCTGACAGCCAACGGAGTAATACAGGCTACCAACCAACAATTTCCGGCGCAAGGTTTCTGTTTCTGTTGTCCCTCGTCGCACTTCCCTGATCCATGCCATCCAACGGGCGTTGGTTGGCGGTGGGATCTCTTACTAGGCGCCGCCTTCACGGCCCAGTTACACTGCAGCGATCTAAGGCAGGGGGGAGGCCCGATTTTGGGGGCCTGCGGCGCTAGAGCAATTGGGATTGAGATCGTCACTCGGGGTTACGAGCTTAGGAGCCACGCTGGATGAGCTGGTTGGCCAGCGGGCTAAAACATTAGGCGAGCTGAGCCGCTCGCCCTGCACGCCCCGGTGAGTGACGGCCTCGTGTATGCACGCCCGGTTTGCCTTTCCCTTCCTCTTCTTCATAACAAAAAGAGTAACACGGAGAGCACTTGAAATAGGTTGTCGGTGAACAGCTACAAGCTTGCCAACCTCTCCTTTTTGGATTTTTTTTTTCTTTCTGGGCGAGCTGGAAGTATGGCTGAGCGGTGTAGGTTGAAGCTCCGTGGCACTGAGACAACGGCTGTCAAGCTTGACAAAGTAAGGTGGGGAGCGGAGCTAGGTAGCTGGTGACAATGATCTGAAGGATTGATGGTGCACATCCCTACAAATTTGAACGGCGTCCAACAGTACACAGCTCACATATGCTCACCAAGACACAGTCACAATGTCTAGGCTACTAGGGCCGCCGATCGCAGCCGAGAAGTAAAAATGATGCAACATCAATAGCTCGCTCACTGTACGTTGTATATACAGCCCTCTCTCTACACCAAAACGGCGCCAGGCTCTTTTCGTCTATCTGAGAGGCCAAGGAAATCAAGTCTATCAGCCACCTGACCCTAGACCTGCCGCCCCATTCGAGCGTCTCATGCATTTTGCTGCTGTGAAATAACCAGCGGACATTTGGTCCGTCTCATGGGTCTTCTGCACTCCCTCGTCGCTGTGCCTAGTTGGACAAGTCTAGCTTCCAGTCCGCGCTGATGGGCACGTCGATCTTCCGGATGATGGCGAAGGCGGCTCGGCCCTTCTCCGCCGGGAAGTACTCGACCGTGGCACCGCCGGCCTGCTCGGCGCCTTCGACCTTTGCTGCCTTCTTGCCCTTCCACGCGCTGGGAGCACCCACCACGATGATCTTGTCAACCTTGACCTGCTGCATGTGCTTCAGCCACTCGCCCGGCTTGACATCGGCCGGCTTGCGGCCCTCGGCATCGACCGACGAGATGCTATTCGAGGCGGCGTCGTACACGAACTTGCGGTGGATGTACTGGCCTTTCTCGTAGTCGAACGAGTCACCGTCGTCGACGTAAAGTTCGCCCTCCGCTCGCTTGCCGTCCTTGGGGACGGTGACGACGAGGGTGTAGTCGTCGAACTTCATCAGCTGGCTTGACCGGCGGGGCTGGTCGCGGCGCGGGAAGATGTGGCCGCCCCTCATGAGCAGAGGAATCTTCTCCAGGGGTGCAGCGATGGTTGTGTTCTTGCCTTTGTGGGTGGAGAGGATCTCGTAGGTGAAGTAGTCGTAGTAGACCTCGTCATCGGGGATCCAGATGTCGGTCGATTCCTTGTCCTTTTCGACAATCGGCTTAGCCAACAGACCCGTTCCACCGAGGAAGAGCTGGTCATCGACAGTGTGGCCAGCCTCCTCGCCGGGGTGGGTGAAGAACATGGGCCGGACAATGGGTGAGGCGTCCACGTGTGCCTGGTGGAAAGCAGTGTACCAAGCGGGCAACAAGCTGTAGCGGAGGCGCAGGGCGGCAGTGATGATGGAGGTGTAGGGCTCTCCGGCGAGATACGGCTCGCGGCGGCGGGCGTCGATGTGGGCATGGCCCCGGAAGAAGGGGTAGAAGGCACCGGCCTGATACCAGCGGGTCTGGAGATCCTTCTCGGGGTTGCCGAAGAAACCACCCACATCGGCACCGGAGAAGGGGAAACCCGAGATGCCCTGGCTCAGAATCATGGGAATGGCAGCGGCCAGGTGGTCCCAAGCCGCCTGGTTGTCACCGGTCCACATGGCACCGAAGCGCTGGGAGCCGGCGAAGAAAGAGCGGGTCAGCACAAACGGACGCCGGGGGCCCTCGTTCTTCTTGCGGGACATCAGGGCGTCGTGGGTAGCCTTGTGGAAGGTCATGCCGTTGAGGTTGTGCACGTCACGGTGCTCCCAGCCGCCATGGTGGAGGTTGTCCTTGGGCATGGTCGTCTCGGGGCCGTTGAAGACGGACGGTTCGTTCATGTCGTTCCAGATCCACGTGTTCTCCATGGTACCCTTGAAGGAATCATACTTGAATAGGGTAGCCCACCACTTGCTCGCGGCAGGGTTGAAGGCGTCAATCCAGTGTGAAGAGCCGGGCCAGCACCAGCCCTCGAACAGGTTACCTTCCTTGTTCTTGACGCCGAGATCCTTGGACTTGAGTTCCGAGACAACGGGGTAGTTTTCGACGTTCTTGATATGCGGGTCGATGATAGTGACGAGCTTCCTGCCGTGGCTATCCAGCTGCTTGCCCATAGAGATGGGGTCAACGAAGTTGCTCTGGTCCCATGTGAAGTACTTCTTCTCATTCGTGTATTCGATGTCCAGCCAGATGACGTCGTACGGAATCTGGAACTTGTCCATCTTGCGATCAACATCCTTGACATCCTCATCCGAGACGTAGTTCCACCGGCACTGGTGGTAGCCGATCGCAAACTCCTGCGGCATGGCACTGAAGCCCGTCAGCTCGCCGTACGTCTTGATGACGTCCTTGGGCGTCGAGCCTAGCATCACGAAGACGTCGAGGAGCCCGCTCTCGGAAACCCAGTGGGTGCTAGTGGTTGTCTTCGTACCAACACCAAGGGCCAAGGGGTTCTTGGAGCCCTTGGACTTGGTGATGTCGACCCACGTCTCGGCCGCGTTGAGCCAGAAAACGCCGACGCTCGAGTCCTTGCGGTGAGCCTGCATGAACGGAATGGCGCCGTACAAGGTCATGGGGCTGTCGAGGATGTACTCGAAGACATCAGCGTTGTAGAGGCGGTAGGGTTCGACGTAGTTGCCATCTCCACCGCGGGTCTCCTTCAGCGCCAAGGGGCCCGCGTGCGAGGGGATACCAAAAACGTTGTCGAAGCCAGTGAAGGAAATGTCCAGAGCGACGCTCTCGGGGCCGCGAGGCTTGGTGTCGGTGTTGCCTCCAAAGCTCTCGTCCCACCAGGTGCTCTCATCCTCCTTCTTATCGTCCTGGCTTTCCTTGTTTTCCTCACCCTCCTTGTTCTCCTCGGCTCCCTCCGCCTTCGGCTCGGGTTCCACTGGGTCCACCTTGGGCCGCCAGTGCTCCATGTTCAGCAGGCCGCGCTCGTTGAACTTGATCTGAGTGTTCCCATCGCGCTTGAAGTCGACAGTGAAGGGCGAGAACTTGATGTCGGCCGCCAGGTTGGAGGTGGGGCCGTACTTGACCGTGATCTGATTCTTGTCCTGATAGTCGACCTTGGCATTCTTGTCAAGGGTGGTCCCGCCGACGATGACCCAGCTCTCCGCCTCGTTATAGCGCTCCTTGCGCGCCTTGCTGTCGTGACGTAGCTCAATGTCTTTTTTCAGCCTCTTCTCCTCGTCGACGGTGACGCGGGCGGTCCCAGACTCGTAGAAGGAGACTGTGATGGGCAGGCGGACGGTGCCCTCGTTAGCCGTCGTCTTGAGGATCGTGGCCTGAAGCTGGCCATCGTTAAACTTGATGGAATCGGGGGCGAGATCGTAAGGAGACGTCCAGACTGTGTCCTGGGCGACGCTGTCTGCGAAGGCGCGGTTCCGTTTGCAGAAGCCGGCCTGGTCGCACTTCTTGAAGTCGTGCTCTTTGACCGTGACTGGGAAGTTCTCACGTTAGTGTGAACTTCTACGGAGGGATCAAGGACGGCCCATGCATACCTGCCGGTGTAAATAGAGTGCAGAAGGTCGCCAAGAGGCAGAGGAGGGCTGTCCACCTCGCCGAGAGGTTGCTCGAGCCGAGCATTGTGAGAGGGCCCTCCAAACGAGGGGTCGGAATGGCGATAGATAAATAGAGTCAGGAATGAAAACGAAAAGAAGGATTTACAATGCCGTTGGCATCGAATCTTCGGCCTGCGATTACCTCCCTGTGTAACCGTTGATGTGTCTGTCGTTCGCCAACGTGACACCTTTCTCTGTCCTGTTTGCTCGATTGTTGAGTGCCGGGTAAAGCTGTCTCTTTTTGGCCACATTGGCTTAGCCTGCGACATTCTGACAGCTGCTCCTGGAGGCTGCAGGGGGGACCCACACCTTGCCAAGCTCTGGCCCCCCGCAACAGAGATAGTACAAAGATAACCGGAGGCCAACAACAACACGCCCATGTCTATAACGGGGGCGTCTACTTGCTAATGTGATATCTGGCGAATTACCAACTCGGCTCGCACAAAGGCGAGCGGTATCTCAGCTTCAAAAAGACTCAGCACTGGATTCATGGGCGCAATTCTCCCAGGGGGATCTGAGCCGACTCGCCGCTGGTGCTTGGTCCCAACGGCCCGTTAAAAAAAAAAAGCTGTTGATAGACAAGACCTTCTAGACATTGGCAGATTTCAACAGAACCCATTCCGACCAGCGACTACTCCCTCCTCTGTTCTGTGCCTTGGCCTTTCGGCATCCTTTTCTTCAGCGCCCATATCGTGCAACATGGAAACAGAAGCAGGCGATCCTGGCGGCAGAAGCAAGCCAGACGCCGGCGTGCATGAAAAAGACCACGATGGCAAGCTGAGCTCAAAGCGGGCGCCCAGTCAACGAATGGCTTTCGGCGGCCCATCCACATGGCGGGCCCCACTACTACTACTTTTTCTCTGGACTCTCCCCCTCCTCGCAATTGCCTATAAGCTCTCTGTTTGCTCCAGTCCCCTTCCTCCACACCGCAACACCACACTTGCACAACCACAAACTCTCAATCTAGCCGTCCCCGAGACCTCAGACCTCAAGATGTCGTCCACTGAGCAGACGTGAGTCCTCCTTAACCCTCAATTCCTCTTCGTACTTCGCCCGCCTAAGCTCGCCTGGTCGTGCGGTCGGGGCTTGCAACCCCGCCATCAACCCCGCCATCGCCGGATGTCAACACAAAAAATTGTCAAGACCGGCCTGCTAATTCCGCCGCCAGCTTCATCGCTATCAAGCCCGATGGCGTCCAGGTATGCAGCCTCCTCTCTCTCCTAATGCTTTAGGACAGCTCTTTGACAGTGCCCAAGCGTGGCCTTGTCGGCCCCATCCTCTCTCGCTTCGAGTCCCGCGGGTAAGCAGCCTCGATGCCCAAGATTCCAAGCCGCCCTGAGCCCGAATCAACAAAACTAACAGTACTCAGCTTCAAGCTCGTTGCCATCAAGCTTGTCACCCCCGGCAAGGAGCATCTTGAGAAGCACTGTTTGTGGACTCCTCTTCCCAGTCTGCCCCTCGGCCAGTCTTGCTGACCGTCTTCCCAGACGCCGACCTCAAGGACAAGCCCTTCTTCGCCAGTCTCGTTGACTGTACGTGCTCATCAGCCCCTCCTTCTGTACTTAAATCTAACCATGGCATCAGACATGAACAGCGGCCCGATCGTCGCCATGGTCTGGGAGGGCCGTGACGCCGTCAAGACTGGCCGTAGTATGCTACCCACAACCTATCCCTTTAATGCCTGACCGGTGCTGACACTTTGTTCACCAGCCATCCTCGGTGCCACCAACCCCCTTGCCTCTGCCCCTGGCACCATTCGCGGCGACTACGCCCTGGTCATGGGCCGCAACGTCTGCCACGGATCTGACAGCGTCGAGAACGCCCAGAAGGAGATTGCTCTGTGGTTCAAGAAGGAGGACCTCATCCAGTGGAAGTCTGCCCAGCACTCCTGGATCTACGAGGAGTAGAGCGCCTTATATATGCCTACACATAAGAAAGTACTAGAGTAGATTGGAGTTTATCTCTATCTGAGCAAGCAAATCGAGGCTACCGATTCTGGCCTATCCATCCACTTGCTCCCTTTCTCGCACATGCTCAGCCATCCTCGATTATATCCTCCGTGCTGCTAAGCCGCCAAGCATAGTAGAGACTTTTGGGTCATCTCAGATCCAAAGACGCTGTCTTTAGGGAAACCTACTGCGCACCGCCCCCTTCCCTGAAGGTAGGTGCGAACTTGTCCCCAGCGAGATATAGAAGTGCTTCTATTCCCCTGAAGGACTTCTCTAGTCTTGGAGCGATGATGCCTATTCGTACTCGGCTACGAACGCCATACCAGCCGCCGCATGCGAATCAGGACTCCTGCGAACCACGGTGTGGCCCACACGCTTCCTATTATGCGTACTGGAAGGAGGACTTTAGTGATGGCATAAGCCAGCGCGACCTCGACGACCATTTTATACCGCCCGCTCGCCTGCCACAGATCAAGGGCTCCCTCATCCTCCGCCCCTCTATCTTCCTCCCCCAGCCAGCCTTTCTTCCTAAAGTACCTCTCGAATCTGATAGCACCATCGCGGACGTAGGATCCGTAGTTCTCCAGCATGTACCCAATTGGCACGTAGTCGGTGTAGTGGAAGAATCCGAACAGCCCGACAAGAGGCACTATGGCCGTCAGCTCGTGGAGAACCAGGAAGGCCACGACATGCGACACGGGTGCGTTGCGCAGCCGGTCCGTGTACTTGCGCATGGACGGCGGCAGGCGCGAGAGGATGCGGCTCGCGCGCGAGCTGGCAGCTTCGGCGTCCTGGCGGCCCGCGCCGCTGTAAGCACGGCGCTTCACCGCGCGCGGCCGCAACCGGGAGACCCCTGGGGCTCGCACAAACGGGAGCCGTGAGCTCAGAAACCTGAGACCGCCTAATGGGCTGCGAAATGCCATGGCTGGAGGTTTGGCTTGGCAGTGCTACTCAGAGCTGCGTCAGAAGAGCTAGCGAGCGAAGCTAAAGCAATGGCAACTCACCATAGATGACCTGGAAAGTAGGACACGTAAAGACGTATCTCATAGATACCGCGAGAACTTCTTTTTGAGACTCTAAATCTTCACCTGACCTAAAACCGCCGTCTCGCATCCATTTCCGTGCTCTTAGTCGCGGATACGCTTCGTTAGCAAGCTCGCTCTACTTCGTAAGCTCGTGCTCCTAGGCAACGACCAGAGAAATGAGAATGCCAATTGACGCTTCCGACCCCACAGTTAACCCTAACCCGAGCTTGTAAGGCGAAGTAAACACGAAGTCAGGGGCAGTCCACTAGCAGGCACCGAGGGCCGCAATGACCATGCGACAATGCGACGAAATAGGCTACCCATTGGCCACTTCTTGGAAGCCAAGGCATTCATTCCACCACACACACACACACACACACACACACACACACAGAGAGAGAGAGAGCAATCTGTTGCTTAGTTGTATTAGAGGCTGACGTGCCCATGCATTGTGCAAACTACCCCTTGTCAGTTCGCCGTGAGCCTTCCACGGCTATGCTAGAATAAAAAACCCAACCCTCCCATTGGTATAGCGCGCCGTACCATGCAGATCCCTATCCTTACCATGCACGTTTCTATGGGCACGTCACAAGCCAAATGCCGATGCAGGCAGCGCCTGTTCAACCTCAGGCCTATGTGATGCCATCAAACCAAACCCACCCAATGCTTCCGCCAAATGCTGTTCGTGTTCCTCATGTCAAATACATCGCGCCTAGCTTCTCCTGATATCTTCGCGTATGTTTCTTCCTCTTTTGCCAGGGCCTCCATGACCCTCCAGTCAAACACCATCACGTACTCCTTCCTGCCGTTGCTGCGCGCGAGATTCGCCGCCTCGATACGGCGGAGAAATTCTTCAGTCGCCGCTTTTCGACGAGACTCGACAAGGGCTACCTTCCGAACCGGACGTGGCCCATTTGCTGTCGAGGCGATGCTCATCTCGGTGGCGTCCATAGTTGGGTCGGCATTCCACGCCGCAGGATCCGACACATGCTCGTCAACACCATGGAAGGAGAGCAGATCCTCGGTCAGCCAGGGGATACGCGAGACACACGGCGCCAAAAGAAGCTGGCAGCGAGCGAGTCGACAGAGGCCTGGACACAAACAAGTCCTCTTCGCTGCTCTCTCAGAAGACGCCTTGCTCGTTGACAAGGCGCGTTTTCGCTTGCCCCCTGATGACTGGGGTCCTTCTGTAGCCCCAGATGAAGTCGGAGTCCGTGACGGAGACCCCGATGGGCATGGCTTTTGCCCTGATGTTGGTGTAACTGAATGCTGGGTCGCTGCGATAACATGGGCAGCATCGTCGTCAACAAAGCTGGCTATAGGCCTAGGCATCTCGTTGCTCTGGGAGTGTGAGGGGCTAGTAACCTCCCCAAGAGGTATTCTCTTCCGCTGCGATCTTGGCTGACTCTGAGAATCGTCAGATATTATTATGACAGTTGGCGGTATGGGCGCCATTTGCTTGTTTTTCCTGGCCCTGGCTTTCTGGGGCGATACTTGTCGCCTACCGCCGTAAATTTCTACTGGCTCTCCAAGGCTTGCGGCCGGACGCCTGTTAGTGCCAGAATGCGTTGGCGATGTGGCGAATATCGTGCCGGGTACGGGCCCAGAAGGTGTGGAAGGAGGGGGTGGTGCTGCCATAGCAGAAGTGGCTGTGGGCAAGGAGGGCGATTGGGTTATTGGTATAGAGCAACTGCCACCGCAACTTTGACTCAGCTGCGAAGATTGCGCAGGGGTCGTCACTCTCGTCTCTTGGCTAATTTCTGATGGACAGCGCTCCGTCTGCCGGGTCGCCGAGGCCAAGGCGAGCCTTCGAGTCTCTTCAGTTCCTACAGGGAACGAGACCCCCGTCTCTTCTTTCGCCAATTCTTGCATCTCGTCGAAAGAGATCACGTCCCGCCACGTCCGATCAAGATGTATCTTGCTGACGCCTGGAAATCTAGGGCACCAGAAGCCAGTGTTTCCCGGCTTCTCGAAGGAGAAAGAGGTGATATCGAATACTGGTGGCTCTGGAAACAGGATAGACGGGAGTTTGCCATTGTCGATGCCGGGCGCAATCTCGAAACCTAAGTCCTCGCCCTCTGATACGAGAACAGCCTCTGGGTTTGCATACGAGACGAGCTCCCGCATCTGTGTCTTGTTGAGTTCGACAACATTGGTGACTCTGTAGCGAGGTGGCCAGCCCCGGCCCAGCACCTCGTCCTTGTTCAACAGGCATGCGATGTAGAAGTGGGTATACTTGAGATGAGGGATGCCATAGATTTTGGCCTTTGCCGCGTCGTACCGGGCGGCAACCACGGCAAAATCGCCCACATCCCCGTTCCCTTGAAGATATTGCTTCTTTAATTTGATTGGACAGCCCTCGAAGCGTCTCCTCGAGGAGCCGAAGCTAAAGTACGGGTCGTCGGCCTTTAGTACCAGGCCCTCACCCTTCCCTTCTGTGCACTTATCCAATGCCCTCTGTAAGTCCAATCCGGCAGAAGGCCGATCGAAGTTGATCGTATGGCGGCGGACTAATGCCGATCGGCCGGGGATGCAGGTCACAAGACGCTCGAGATGCACGAATCGCCTCGATCGACAGGTGTTCAATAAGGATTCGTCGTCTACCACTAGAATGTCGTAATAGACGATCATGAGATGCTCCCAATGATGTCGTCTGATGCAGATCAGTCTCGGCCATTCCTGAGAGGCGGTAAAAGGGTCCATACTGTGAGTCTGCATCTGTGCCCAAAAATGCCCCCGAACGCGAGACATGCTTACGGATCTTGTCAAAGGCTAGTATCTTTTTGTCCTGCTTCGCATTAGAAAATACTCAGCTAAGCGAAAGATCCCACCTACCTTATCGCTGTAGACCAACAGCTCGCCCTCGAGGATGCACCGTTTTTTGAAGGGACAAGACATCTTCCCGATTTGCAAAGACCGTCGAATAGCACTATCGCAAGGTTAGAAGTCGCCTGCGAGCTTTGACGGTGGGTATGGCTCACCCGTGCAAAGCACGCCGGTCTTGGGTGCTGTTCTTCCCACTCTTGGAGAATATTTGGATGCAATCCTCTCCTTTGCTCAGGTCGATGTGGATTTGGCAGTACTCCCCGTCTAACTTCTCTTCGCAGCTCATTCTCCCGTGGCCCATCTCTAAGCAATTCTTGATGCTTCGTCCCTTCATCCAGGTCTGCCGGCCCACCTTGATGCCAATCACTGGCGCCAGAAACTTTGCCAGGTTCTCTTTGTCCAAAGGGTCATCGGTAACACGTGCCAGACGGCGATGTAGCTGGATCGTCTGACCGGCAGCGACAAAGTCATCCTGGACGCGAAGGAGGGAAGGCAGGGCAGGGTGACAGCACTTGTACACAACCCGGGGATCTGGACAAGCAGTTCCATAGTTCTTGAGGATCAGCCGGGTGAACCACTTGGCATCCCGCGGCGAGAGCCGCTTGTAGAGACTGCCAAGGTGGATGTGGGGATTGCTTGTAGAATGAGGGAGCGCCCGAATGGTAGGCGAGCTATACCGGTATCCCGAGGCAACAGCGTTGAGGCCGTCATCAATCTCCTTGATGGTGACCAATGGATCGATAGAGCATGGCTGATGCAGGGTTAGTTGACTCTAGCCCAAAGGATATCTTTGGTCAGTAAATGAGAGACTCACGGAGGCTTTCAGGACAGCTTCGATGCATTCAGCGAAATCACGCTTAGACCCCGGCCGATTCCACTGATCAAGTTCTTGCAGGCGTGGCCGCCCGAGGCCCTGGGCACGACCAAAAATCCCGCGAAGCTTGCTTTCCTGGATGCCATACACTCGATCCGTCCTCTTTTCCGGGAGCAGGATCGAGAGCAAGGCAGCGAGGGGAAAGTCGTCGCGACGAAGCCTGGCGTCGTGCAGCGCGAACCATCGCTCAATAAGATATTGGCTGGGGCGGTAGCCCGACTTCTCCGGCCTGTTATCTGCGAGACCCTCGAGGAGGTCGCACACGTACGAAAACCGGAACGACATGGCGACGGTTGCGATAGTAGGTCGAGTCTGGCAACCCTTTATGGTCGCTCTCCGCCATTGAGAGGAACCTGAATGCTGAAGAAGCAAGCGGTATTTGTAGGAAATTCGGGTTACGAGACTGGTGCCTGTTACACACCTCAGGCCGGGGCGGCGGCTACCTAGAGGATTCACGGCCCAGCTCTGCCTCCTGAATTGAAGTTTGTTGCGATGTGGACACACGCCCGGCGCGTTGCGGGGCGACCAGGCGCCGCGTGAGCACGTGCTGGTTGTATCTAAATTGGGCTGGGTGAATCGAGCTAGCGCCTCACCTGCCATTAAGGATTTGCGTGAGGAAGCCGCGGCTGCCGTTCGGGTGAATCACAGCCCACTCACCCAGCCTCTTTCATGCAGCACACGTCTTTTCACGGAGCAGCCAGCTATAGGCTACCATTCAGACCTTCAGCCTTCCAACCCATCGTGTGACTCGTTAATGTGATCCCTCCTTCTTTCTTGGCCTTCCATGTCTGGACATGGCGTCCTTTACCATGCCCTCATACGCACCCACCACATCACTTCGCGCAAAAAGGTGGCCCACTTGAAGAAGGCAGCAGACAAGCATGCTTGTTATGCCCTCCTCCGCAGCGGAGGGTGCCCGGGCATCATGTATTGTAATGGTAGCGAGGAGGGCGTCCGGGAATGGGTTTCGACTGTCCATGTGAGAGCTAACCTTACCTACACTGCACCCACTCCATCCCCAGCTCGTGTTGACGGGGACCCGCTGGCAGAGGCTTCGATACAAAGACTACCAACTGATGGCAAGACCCAGCCCCTTTCCCATAGGCGCCGGTCCCGCCCCCAAATCTGACAGGTGGCAGCCTGGCCTGAACGAGGTCGCTACGGTCAAGGAGTTTGCCACCATCATGGAGCAGAATGGGATTCTGGAATGGTGGAGGAAGGCCATGGCCTTCGTCTAAAAGGCTTGCAGGGCGGCTAGCCACAAGGCATCTCTTGCGCCGTAAATCATGTGCAACATCCTTCAGTTAACTACTTGTCGGAACCTTAGAATATGGGTAAGGAGATAGCGCATAATCAAGAATATTACGCATCCCCACCACGCCGTTCTTCTATTTTGTGGTACGTAGAGAGAATATAGGGGGCCAGCTTCAGCAGTTCCTATGTAAGGCAGCGGGCAGCAGACCCCCATTCGCCCCAGCTGTACTATATCCCCCTTCCAACGCCAGCCAGCCTATCCGACAGGCATTCTGAGAATCGTCCCAACCAAAACCAAAGCATCCCGTGGACCGAGCCCTTCGTATACTTACACACCTGCCTAGATCATTCCCCTCGCCATGGTCAACCTCAACGGCTAATCTCGTCATGCCAGATACGGCCTCTTAGTCCGAGTAGTCAGTCTCGTCATCCATCATGGTAGTATCCATGCCCAGCAGCGCCCTATCGGCATCGTCCAGATCCTCCTCTCCTTCGTTGTCGTCCTCCTTCGGGCCCTGCGTGGGGCCATCATCATCCTCGGCCAGGCCGAGCAGCTCCTTGTCCACGTCATCCAAGTCGTTGCCGATCTCCATTTGTGTATCACCGTCGGCATCGATGTCGGCCACGCTGTCATCCGCACGGGTGTCGCCGTTGACGTTGGAGCGCCGCCCATTGGCCTTGGGGCGCGGTGCGCGGCGCGCGGCGGGGCGACGGCGGGGCGGCGCCTTGATCACCAACTCGGTCTCGTCCTCAGTCTCGGCAGGGTCTATCGCATCCTTGGAAGGCGAACCTTCTCCGTCGAGGTCGTCGTCGAGCGGTTCGGGCCGGTTCTGGCGAGCCCGCTTGATCGGCTGGATGACGCCCAGCTCCGGTCCTTCGTGTGCCTCCCAACGCTCAAGGCGGCGTTGAGTACGACGGATGGAGGCGCAGAACGTGGCGAATTCCTCGCCAAAGTCGTCATCTTCCCCTCGCAGCTGGCACAGGCCACCGAAGCCCCTCTCGCGGTAGGGAAAGCCCTTGGACTCGCCGTTGGGGCCACCCATGAGGGCCAGCTGCTTGTTGTGCATCTGGCAGTCATCATCGTCGCTGTCCTCGAAAGGATCCGTCATGTGCCCGAGGCGGTTAAGAGCGCGGACGAGAGAGCCTTCGGCACGGCGGGCTTTGCGGAACTTATGATGGCTCTTGCGGATACCGCGGTCTAGGATATACTCAACATGCTGAGTCCGGTTCCGCTCGACCGCGAGCTGGTGCGCAGTGGGTGGGCGAGGCTTGCGAGCGACGATACCCTCGGCCGTACCGCCGCCAGGCGATGAGCCTTCGAAGAGCTGATACTTGAGGCCGGCCGCGCCGCGGCGAATTACGCTACCGGCACCACTCTGTCTCGCAGCTAGAGACCGCGGCGGCGGGGTTGATCTGACGCTATCGATGTCGCTGTCCTGATGCTTGGAGGGCCGTATGCGAGGGAGAATACCGGTGCTCGGCCCATCGTCGCCGCCAGCGCCAGCCGCGCTCTTGCGAGATCCACCGCCACGCTTGGTCTGGTTATCTGCGATGAATTGTTGGTCCGCCTCGATGATCTTGGCACGTGTTTTCTGCTTGGCGAAGCCAAAGTCGACCTCTTCCTGCGGATCCTGGTTCTCTAGAGCCTCCTCCTCCTTGGTCATGGGGTCCAGGCGAGGCACGCCTTGGTTGGCGACATCGACCCCGTAGTCGACGCCGGGACCGAAAGGGTTCTCATCGCAGCCTTCCTCGGTGAAGTCTGACTCGAGATAGAACCACATCAGCCACAGGAATGCGCGCGCGCGGCTACGGCTCGATAGATTCGTCTTCATGATCAGGTCGTGGAACTCGCGGCCCGGGGGGAAGTGCAGCTCGGCGATTTTGGTCGCTGACTGGCAAATGACGAACAACAGGTTGACCGGGTTGGTCCGAGGTACGTTCTGGGCCTTGATATCATCCAAGCTCTGGGGCTCTCGTCGATCCTCGGCGCCTCCCTTGAGGATGGACTTCAACCTGGGCGCATCTTGGAGCTGCTTGTAGGCATGTGGGTCTTGGTGTGCCTGCAACGATGGAATCGCGTGGTATGTTCGGAGCTGGGCTCGCATCTCGGGGAAGACTGCATAGAAATTAGCATCGAGCGAGTTGGGCCGACGCGTCGGGGGTTAGAGGGTCTGTGTAGGGTGGAGGTACGCACAGTTGAGGGTGGTGTTCATGCGGCCGATATTGACCAGGAGGCAGACCATAGCCATGCCCTTCGCGGCTTCGCGATCACTAAGCAGCTTGTCGCGGAGGACTTTGCTGGTCTTGGTGCTCCTAGACATGGTGTCGATGTAGAGGTCGGCGAAGCACTGCTTGCCAAGCTTGCCCGATTCGTAGCTGTTGGTGAAGACATTCTGCTCGTCCGAGAAGACGGCCTTGAGGAAGTCGTACTGGATGTCCTTGCGCCACAAAGGCTCGCCGTCCTCCTTTTTGAGATGCCTGATCTTCCCGATGGTGCTCGATGCATTGGCGTCGTCGCCTCTCGCGCGCTTCTTGCCACGAGGCTGGCGCTCGGCGGGTTCGGGCGTCCGGGAGATCATCTTGCTCGAGTCCTCATCCTCAGTGACGTTGGTCATGAAGGACTTGTCGACCGGGGGGGGGGAGCTCATTGCCTCCGATGCGGGAGAGGTGGCCATGGCTGAGGAAAGGGCGAGATTGCGTCCCGGGCGGGTGTTGAATCACTGCTTCAGAATTTTTTTTCCACGAGTTTGGTTTTTCACTGCACATAAGCCATCGACCCAGAAATTCCAGGGGCGCGCAGGCGATGGAAATGGGGAGAGAGGGATGGTGGAATCAATGGCGGCGGCGAGGCGATGCTGACGAGAGAAAATGCAAAAACATGTCAATCGGGCGGTGGTGACGATGTTGCGTGGATTTTGGACGGTTTCGGATGCAGGGAGACGAAGGGGCGGGGGGAAACTGATGCCACGGGAGAAGCCTCAGCTTTGGGCGCAGAGACCATCGCGTGGCCGGAATAGGGAGCTATCTCCAACCAACTTTAACCCCAGGACCGCGTGCTCTGGCGCCCACATGGGTGACGACCCTGGCCTGGAGGCGGCTAGAGCCAACGGAGCCATGGGGCGAAAACGCGCAAGTACCTTCGAACCTGCCACTTGGTGCCAGCTGCCACAGCGCCATTCCTCCCGGTACGACCTTCTACGGCTATTGCCTACCTCTGGTTCGTCCTCAGTCGCTCGTCCCATCTTCGACATACTACTACTAGTTGGAGCCTGGTCAATGACCTCACTGCACCGTGACTCGATGGGGCTGGTTCATGTGTAAGAACAAGTGACCGCTATTTCCGACGTCCTGAGTCTATTAATTAGCATCCGGCCCTGCATCCTCTAGGTGCAGCCTCCCGTAGTGAATAACTCTTGGCCCACTTGATTGGCAGGCGGCGGCATCCGGCCGATAACGAGATCTGGTGTTCAACCCTAACGGCAATCTCCAAGAGTATCCCGCGGCACCTTCACACTCCCCTGTCAGGCAAAAAATCACAACAGATTGCCACGGACTTTCTACTTTGGGACGGCTGTATTTCGGCCTTGTGTGGCATAATAGAGTTTCCCATCTAGGTTCAACATAACCGTAACTCTCGGAAGCCAGGCAGCTCTGCTCGCTGTCTCTATACCCAACCAAGATAACGATCTAACGGCAGAGATGGTCAGCGCAGCCAAGATCCCTGTCATTGACATCGCCGCCGAGGGCGACGAGCAGGCCAAAGTTGCCAAAGAGCTCGTCGAGGCGGCCGTCGAGCATGGCTTTATCTACGTCAAGAACACCGGAAAAGACATCCCTGTAGAGGCTGTCGAAAGTGCCTTCAACATAGTATGCACCCCGTCTTCGAGCCTTGGTCCACGAGCCGCTTGGCTCATGCCGTTCTCTTTTACCATAGTCCAAGAACCTCTTTAGAGCACCCCTAGAGGAGAAGCAGAAATGCGCCATTCAGCAAAACAACCAGGGCTGGTCGGGGATGCAGGTCGAGACTCTTGACCCTAAGAACCAGCGGGTGAGTGCCATAGCCACTGCTCTCGTTGCTTGAATTGATCTGCTAACCAGAGCCAGGTCGGCGACTACAAGGAGTAGGTGGCAGAAAGCTCTCCGCTTCTGCTCATGTCCACCGGGTCTAACGGAACTATAGGGCCTTCAACTTTGGCGAGTTCGTAAACGGTAAGGCGCAGCAGCCTATTCCTCCCACGATCGCAGACCAGGAGGCGAACCTCGCGACTTTCCGAGACCTCTGTTATGAGATGTGCCTCAAGATCAACACCTTGTTAGGCATCGGGCTGGATGTAAGCGGTTCCTCCTCCCAAACCCCATCGGGTGTCTAGAGCGCGGGCGTGCGTCTAATGGTGCTGGAATAATAGGTCAACCCTCCCGACTTTTTCACGACCGCCCATCTGAAAGAGAAGGGCGCCTCCGGCACGATTCTAAGGTTGCTCCATTACCCTGTCCTCTCGAGCACTGATGCAAGCACCGAAGACGTCCGGGCGGGGGCGCACTCGGACTACGGGTCCATCACGATGCTGTTCCGCCTCCGGGGCCAGGCCGGCCTTGAGATCCTCACCCAGGAGAACACCTGGGCCCCCGTGCCTGTAAGCCCGCCGGGCACCGAGAACGATCCGGCCCCGCCCATTCTCGTCAACATCGGCGACCTGTTGTCGTACTGGACCAACGGCCTCCTGCGGAGCACTGTGCACCGTGTTGTCTTCCCTGGGCCTGGAAAGGGCGCGGTCTCCGGCGAAACGGACTCGGAGCCGCGGTACTCAATCGCCTTCTTCTGCCATCCGGTGGGAACCATGCTGCTGAACGCGGTCCCGAGCGAGCGGGTGAGGAACTTCAACAACCCCAAGGATGTATCGCAGCAAAATCCCTACGCGGAACGCACGACCATCACGGCGGATGAGCACCTCCAAATGAGACTAAGGGCAAGCTATTTGCAGCTGTACAAAGACGATGCATAAGCTTCGTAGGCTGTGTAGGCTGGTTGTAATCGGGCACGCAGGCCAATCAAGCCGAAGGAGGCAGGCATTTGACTGTGATGCGGTGTAAGGAAGCATTGTAGCTAAAAGAAGGCCAAGAGCAAGAGCAAGACCATCCATCCATCCAATGCCTAGCACCACTGAGCAGAGCTGCCGACCTGAAGTCCGAGTCAAGGATGGCCCCACTTTCGGCAGAGGCGCCCCTAGATCGGGACCATCCGACGGAAGTGGCCACCCACTTCCGGAACCCACCCAACGCCTCCTCGCAGATAAGCAGCCTGGTACGCGTCTCTTACACGACGCGGGCGGCTCCGAAGCTCCCCCAAAAATGCTATCTGCGTTTCGGTACCGACACCTGTTGGCTAATTCAAACAAACAATTACATGTACAAGGCAGGCGCAGCCTCACGAACACGCCGTGGCATACAACGACTCGTCCACTTCTGACAGCAGGTCCTGGGTCATGGGGGGTGTCGCCAGGAAAGACGCCGGCTCTCCGGGGGCGTACAGCCCAAACTCGTCCGGACTCGAGCCCAGTCCCGGCGATGGAGAGCCTCCCTTGGAGGAGAGCTCCTCGATGGCGGGGTCCAGTCGGTTCACCGCCCAGCCAAAGGTGCCCAACCCGTGCGGCACCTCGTCGCTTAGTGTCTGCACCTGGGTCCTGTATTCCAGGAGCACTTCATGCAGGTTCTGGTAGGGCAGCTCGTCCGGGCTTGTCTGCACAATGGCCGCCAGGGAGAGACCAAACATGCTCGTCATGCCCTTCACGTAGCACAACCACATACCCAACGGCGGGTCTCCCTTGAGGGCCCGGAACATGTTGAACAAGTCATTGCGGATGGACTGGATGATGTGGTTTACCAGCGAGCTGGCGTCATCCCGCTGGGCGGAGGCATAGGCCCCGTGGAGGGCTCGATGGATCGCGATGCAGGTGGCATATGAGGCCATTTGCGACGCAAAATGATGCACCTGGCCCGTGGTTACCGTCGTGGGGTTGTCTGCCTTCCACTGGCGAAGGCGCTCGATCTGGACGCTCGCCTCGCTCAGCGCGTCGCCGACCTCCATCGTGTCGAATCTAGAGCGAATTCCGTAAAAGGTGTTGAGCGTGTCGGAGAGCAGCTCTGTGATGCCGCAGAGGGCGATGAACGAGGTGGCATAGCTCACCATGTCGGGAGTCAGACGTCCGGTCTCGTCCGAGAAATCCAGCAGGGCAGACGGCTTCACGTCCCAGGTGTTCTGCATGATGTGCGACGGCCGCTCCAGCCAGCACGCCATCCACTTGTCGTTGACGTAAACCGCCCACCATAGGAGGCGCCGGACCTTGCGCTCTTCCAAGGGCAGCTGCCAGCCGTCCGGGTCTACATTCAGGCCGAGATCCTGCGCCATTGATACCATTATGGACGAGAGACCCCAGGTGTTGGTGTAAGTTGAGGTGCTGATCAGCTCTGCGGGGAGGTGCATGTACAAGAGGCAGGTCTGCAGCAGCTCCAGCGTAGGATTTCGTGCCTCGGCCATCAGGAACGCGTATAGGTTTTGCGTGACGGGGCGACAGTTAGGGAGCTCCTGAAACTGCGCCAGCGGGGAGGTGTGCCAAAACTGCATCCCGTGGAGGCAGACGGCTGCGAGTAGCGATCCCGGCACCGTGTGGCGCTGCAGCTTCCGCTGGAAGCCGTCTTGGCTCCCTAATATCGGACATGAGGGATGCGCATACTGGTAGTAAAGCCGGACCAGCTCCTCGAGGCAGGGCGCAAAGAGAACCTCGATGTTTGCGACTTCAAACAGGTCTGAGGCGGCCTCCGAGCCGCTGGAGCTCTTCTGTGACGGCGAATGGGTCGGGGTAGGTGGGCCTAGGGTGGCATAGCTGGGGTAGGTCGGTGAGTTGTGGGTTTTCCTCCTGACCTGAGGGTTAGAGAGGAATGTGCAGGTGGTCTTGCGGTGCCTGCATAATGAGCAGACATCGAGCCCTTCCTCTCGGATGCAAGCTACTCTCCTCTTTCGGCAAGCATCACAGCTGCGGAGCTACATGTCAGCACGCTCGGGTCGTTTCCCGGGACTGCCTACAGCTAGACTCACGGCTTGACAGATTTGGACCTGTACGGTCGCGCGGGCCCCGTCATTGTGAAAGAAAGCAGGCTGTGCTCCGCACAAGAGCGCGGGGAGGGGTCCTGGAGTCGCCTCGGCGAAGATCGGCAGAGCCGTCGGAACTGTGTTGTTGATGCTCTTCTTGGGTTCGAGCTCCGCTTACACGACTTGGGCTTCCAGCAACTGCAGACAAGCACGACCGGTGAGGCACGACGGATGAGAGGGCAAGAGGGATGTGAGGAGAAGTTGTGAAAACAAGAACCTGGTTGCGGCGAGCCTGGGAGATATGAAGGGCAGCTTTTGGGGATCGGATAGCTTGTCCCGAAGAGATAGGGGTGGACCCCTAAGGCTTGCCATCTCGTAATACCCCGCGTTCCCCAGACTGTCCCAGGGACCTAGACGAGGGCCATCCTGACCACTGGGACGCTAGGCAATGGTCATTTGACATTCTGCAAAGGCTGAGACCTAATGAGGCGTGCGGTCCGCCGGCTTGGGACGTCAATAAGTCGTCTGTGAAGGCGCTCGTTGGGGGGCGAGGCACTAACGACTACATGCGGGTTATGCCCGTCGGCAAATAGCGAGTCGCAGCGTGCCTAATCGGACGTGGTCCTCCTTCAAGCACCGCGTCCCACAGAGGGCCTAGTCGAGGCTATGGAGTATCCAGACCAAGTTGCGCTAGCAGATAAGGACCAAGGAGGGCGGGTCTACAATGGGCAAGAGAATAGCAACAACTGACGAAACGCGGTAGTGTCGGCTACCGTGCATGTCCCGGCAGGCATACTTCGCATATTGTTTAGAATAGTATGTCTTGGCCTTGCATCGTGCCCACCACGTCCCCCACGGACGCGTGCGCGCTGAAGAGGTTCGCCACGAGGCGGCCTCGCTGCCCAGATTGCAGAATATTGGCTTCAATCTCCCAGGTCGCGAACGGTCTCTAGAGTTGTTGAGAGGTGGCGGTCAGGACTGTATTAGCCCGTATGCGTGCGTGTGTACTATTAGCTACACGCGGCATCCGTCGCTAGTCTCTAGCATACAATCCTATGCGGTTTACTCGCTATCATCTCGATCTGCCGAAGGTGCAGGGGCGTTGATCAACCATCCAACGCCAGAGACCAGTGTGCCCATTGCGGCCTCGCGGAGTTGGTCCCTCTTTCTCACACGTTTCGGCTGCCCGTCCTCACTTATCTCGGCCATACTCGAGGGGCTCGAGGGCGCCGCCCCTCCCCTTCCAATCCCAGTCCGCTGCAAGTTCGACAGCGCAGTGATGTTCCGCTGCGCGGAGATGATGCTCGCCCTCGAAAGGTCAAATAGGGACATTGGGGCCTCCTCCGGTTGATGGCGGGAAGAGGCGGACGAACCAATGGCCGCAGACCGTACTGCAGAAGCCACGGTCGGAGCAGCGCGTGGCGCCGGGCGCCCAAAGCCGCCGGGGATGTCATGTATGGTATCTGCTGCGTCGTCCCATGCATTCTCTTGCTCTGCCTCGGCCTTCACCGCCGAGTCTAACTCCTCTTCGGCGCGCCTGAACGCGTTGAGAATCTGCTGTAGCGTCACAGGCGGGGCGATGCGCAGCGCTGTGGCTAGGCACTCGATACGCTGCTCGAGGTGCCGGATCTCTGGGTTGCCGCTCGTGGTGCCGAGGTGAGTTGGGCGGAGGGTGGTCGAGGTGCGGCGATACGTCCCTGCTTGTAGGGCAGCTTTCCAGGAGTAGTCATCGGCACACACTGTCCCGTTCTTGGTGTCGATGGCCGAGAGGCGGTTGACTACGTACGAGTAGGCCGTCTCGAAGTCGTCCTCCGTGAGCGCCGCATCGATGCACATGGCTGTGATGCGACGCTCCGCCAGGGTGAGCTGCTCTGGAATCTGCTCTGGCTTGAGAACGCTGTGCCCGTCTCTGTCTCGAACGGTGAGTCCGGCCTGGACCATGTTGGCGCCCAAGTCCAGCAGCTCCTGTATCCGAGTATAGCTTTTAGAATTTTGTTTGAGAATCTTCTCGACGATGGAGATGGGGTCTGTATGAACACGCAGAACCACGGGTGTAAATGGCTCCCCTTGTTTTAGGACCAAGCGGTACTCGCTGAGGCCATGCGTTGCTCGTATCAGGGCTTCTGTCTTCTTCGTTGCCGGCAGTGACTTTTCCATTGTCTTGGGGAAGGCACGGATTCTGCGAAAGATATTAGCACAACGCCGAGGCAGTAAGAGCAAGGCAAAACGCACATGTCATCGCACTTCTTGACGCCACCGCGAGTGCGATTGGGGTTGGAAGCGCTATCATAAGCATGCATCGCCGCCGTAAATATGGTACCTTGGAGCGTCTTCTTTGGCAAGGGCTGATCGGGTGTATCCTCGTAGAGGTTCTTGGCTAGTGTGTAACCTAATAGACATGTAAGCGCATCGCAAGTTGACGGTCTAGTGTACCTGGAAACTTACGTGTGTTTGCTAGCAGGGCCTTGAGGATCTCTACTTCAAGAAACTCTTTCTTCAGTTGTCCAAAGACTCCCTTGCCCTGCTGGCTAGATGACGCTTCATCGTCGTCATCTCCCCAGTCTCGAAGCCATAATATCTCGTTTCGCGCCTTGATCCAATACTTGTCGTCGCTCTTGTGCCCTTTGCTGCTAATGGCATGTATAAGTTTAGTCGCCTCCGCTTTTTGTTCTCGCTCATCCTGGAGCAGAGCAAGCTCGCCCGCCCTCCTGACGGTGCAGGCCGCTCCGTCTCGAGTGAGCAAGAATGCGCTCAGTACGAGGGACCGAAGCAAATTGATCGATGCTTTATTCGGCGTCGTCAACGTATTTGTGTTAGCGAGGAGATCATTGCGCAAATAAGTGGCATTTCTAGCAGACAAGAGCGTGTTCTCGCCCTCGTCTGAGAAGGGAGGCAGGATCGATGCCGTAGTAAGAAGCGCTGCACATGGGTCGAGGTTCAATAGTTCTGCAGCCCTCTCGGCGATGCTGAAGGACGCCTCTAGAGCCTCCTTTGACGCCTCCGGCACTAAATAGGCCGACGCAATAGCTGCCCGGGCGTACGAGGTCTTCAAATAAGCCTGTTCTGCGTCGGTCAATGTCGCCGAGGCCCAACCCCCATGATCCACGTCTTCTACCGGGCCGTCCCATTGCTGAACTGCGCTGGCGGCTACTCTCCACGACTTGACGGCCTGAGTCGTCAACCATTCCAGCACTCGCTCCCACCCTGGGCACGTAGCATCGGTGGGACTTGAGATGGAGTCTCGCTCGGCCCGACCCCTTCCTTTCCTTGTCGTCCACCTCTTGTCGCTGAGAAGCCATGGTCCAATAAGTCCCTTCAAATCTCGTCCCACCAGCGAGATATTTTCCTGCCCGGCTCCCGTTTGGGAAAGCAGAGCATCTACCGCGAGATGGGCCGGCAGCCGCTGGAACCCCGAGAGTGTAAAAGGGAGCGGCTCGCTGGGGTAGTACTCAAGATTTCTCCTCAGAAGTGGGAGCACCTCCGAAACCAGCAGGTCTCGAATCGTATGCTCGTGCAGGAAGGGTGTAAGGAGCGCCGGTATTATATCGAGTAGGCCGGCCTCTTCATCTACCCTGCAGGCTCGCTGCAGCAGAAATAGGATAGTTGGGTCCTCTCCCTCATCCTCCAGGGCGTCCGGCCGCGTAATAGGGAGCAGGTGCAGCTTCCGGACTTTCTTCGCGGCCTCCTCTTCCGTAAGAACCTCTACTGCCGAGCAATCCACGTCTCTCGTTTCAATCTCATCCCATTTGCCATCCTTGAGCGCAGCGACAAAGTCTGTGTACTGTCTTGGATCCAGAGTCTCCGGTAGAAAGGTAAGGAGGATCCTAAGGACAAGTTCTTTCTGTAGAACGGCGGGGTGGCGTGCGATGAGGAAAGCGAGGCTGTCGATATCGGCTGCAGTCGCGAGCTGGACGGCAAGAAGGACGGTTTTCGGCGCCGAAAGGACGAGCGCCATTGTCGCGGCTCTCCAAAAAAACGCGCTCAGAATCGGCGGTAGTCACTGCAAACCGCCAAAGAAACAGCGCTGCTCGAGGTCGCGCGGGCTCAGTCTCATAGCTGTCGGGCAATGTGTCAAGCTGTCCCTTGTGGAAGCTTTGCTCCAGCACATACTAAGGGAGCATTGTGCCAACGCACAACTAATGCATAAATGTGGCCCGAGCTCCAGAGTGGGTCCTTCTGTCACGGCATCCTCCCGGCAGCTCAACCTCCAATTCCCATCACCACGTTTGTTCCCGCATCCTAATCTCGCAACTAAGTCTGCGCAAACGCTCGCCCGGGTACCTGCGAAGCTCAAAATGGCGTCTGGATACGGTCTCAACGGAGGTGAGTACAGTTATTCAAGCCAATGGCAACCCGCCGTCCTACTCGGTGCTCAATCGATCTGACGTTTGTGTCTAGGGCCTTCCCGGTGCTTCCCCTTCTGGCAGGAACTTCTTGCTTGCTACGTCGTCAACACCTCGGCGCAGGATGATTCGGGAAAGAAGAAGTGTGCGCCAGCGTTGGAGGACTACTACGAGTGCCTGCACCACAAGAAGGAGGTCAGCATCCCACTACCGGCCTGCGACATTTTCGCCATCTTCAATGCTAACCCTCTGCCCTCTATCCTAGGTTGCGAGAGTGAACGCGCTGCAGACGGCATATCGAAAAGCCGAGGCCGCCAACCCGAGAGACGATGCGCCGAGCGCCAGCCAAATACGGAATCTGGGGCTACTGAACAAGGAGGACGATACCAAGAAGGTGTTGGGTGGAAGTTAAAAAGGGACTGACCAGAACATCGGTACTGGTTCTCCGAGTCTCCCTGTGTATATCTCCGTGGCTGGGCTCAGAAATTCAATAGAGCGGTATGGTTTTGCTGGTTCCATAGAGTGTTCTTCATGCATGACGGATGCTGCTCGCACTGCCCCCCTTTCCAACTCCAATCCCGGGTTCGCAGATGTGAAGCCTGCTTCAAATGACAATCAAGACCTGAATGCAATATGCCAGTATTTTACGGGGGCTCGGCGTCTATTATGGCTTAGATTGGCGAAAGCTGACTTCGTAGGCTTCGACGGTAATTGAAGCCCAAGTGCGGTGCTGGCTTTCGTTCACGACGACCTCTAGGATGCTTTTAATTCACTTTTCATCCGACTGTCAAGTCACCTACCAAAATTTCACTGTCTTCGTACAGAAAGGTAAAGGCCTCAGCCTAGAGAACCCGGTCGCCACCAAACTGGTCAGTGGGGTCCATCACGCGCCTTCCCTCGTTGCTGCCACAGCTTGCCTTTCTCCGACCAACACTCTCATTTCATGTTAGGTACACTCTGGGAAGCTTCCGAGGGGTGCCTTCCCCCCGCTCCCCGGTCACGCAAGTTTGCAGTCAATTGCTCGTCCCTTCTGATTCCCTTCCATCTCGAGAGGCCTTCCCTGCCAGTTACCAAGATGCCTTGCTTTCGGGGCATCTCGGTTTCGTTCACGACGCAGGCCGATAATGCGACCATCCCCGAATATCCACACCCAGAGGGCTCCTCGATTTCTCTTCCTTGTCCGCGAGATCTGTATCGGGACCGGAGGACCTCGAGCTCCGCAGACTCGCAGGCCCGTCCAAGCTCAAGTACTTCGCGATCGTGTCATTCCGATTCGAGCGACATCAGTGGCAAGACGAACCCAACGATTTCAGTTTACATACCCTCCATATCGGGTAAGGATGTGCTTTCCACAGCTGTGGCGTCTCCTCCAGATTCTGCCTCTGACCTGGCTGCAGACTCGACGTTCGTCATCAACTATGAAGTCATACAGATGCCGCAGGCACCTTGCAAATTCCTGTTCTTCAAGTTGTACATGAACTCGCGACAGATCGCATCTTGGGGGATCGACCCTAAATTGCAACGAGTAGGATGTGTTGCAAAGTCTCTCTGGGCACCCAGCAACGCGTATGGAGGCCAGGTCGGCATCGAGAGTCGCAACTTTTTGTTTCTCCCTGGCCAGGAAAACAAGTCTGTTGCCGACGACGGTGGTCTGATTGAGGTACAGGTGTTCCGAGCAAGAGACAAGAGCGCTCGTGCACCTAGACTGGATCAGTTTCGTCATCAGGACAAATATGGTATTGCGTGAGTATTCCTATTTTTAACTCCATCGGGCCTGGCTGGTTTGACCATACTAAGTAGCCCTTCGCAGTGCACCCAGCATGGGTCTTCTCGCGCAACCCGAGCAGGCTTACTTCTATCAGTGGCTGTTGATGGACCCCAAAGATGCGCCATATGCGACATTCCGGTACCATTATCGTTCGTGGACAAACCTCAGGCTGCTCAATCTCATCCCGGAGGGCGCAAAGCCACCTTCATTCCTATTCGAAACCCAGTCAATATCAGAGTACCATCCAGCAAGGAGCGAGGAACATGAGAAAAAAGAAGTTGACTTTGCCATCGTGCCCCGGGATGAAGCAACCATTAATGTAAATGGTTGTTTCGAGGGGTCGGATGCCTCTGGGGCTCGGGATTAGGATTCTGCGCAGTACTCCATGAAGCAACCCCCGGCACTCCATCCGGTACCGTCAATGACAACACGTATTCCTCAGCCGAGCAAGGTTGTCCGAGATAGGTATACCAACTCTTACCTTCAGCGTCCACTGCCCCAGCTGCCTCTGGAAGAGGTCTTATCCGTGCGGAAACGGCATGATACAGAACCGCTACCCTCCCCGAAACGCTCTTCCGGGGGATCTCGCTGCTCCGCAGCTTCTGCTTCATCTGGAGCCCGGTCGCTCACAGCTTCCCTAAAGGACTATGTTGATATGGGAGATCTTGATGAGGATGAAGTGGAGCTAGGAGAAGCCAAGTCCTTGCAGGTCATTCGTTGCGCTCAGAAACGCAGTACCATATCCTCACTGCCAGAGGGAGATGACCTCTCGGAAGCGGCTGCTGCTGTTTCAATACTATCTAGCACCGCCGATTCCAGCTCCGATGTGGTCTCCGCCGTAAGCGGGACATCATCTACCCAAGCCAAGCCACCGCTGCATATGTGCTCTCTCTCTCGGGAGGCACTCCACATGAACAGGCGGAACATCAGCCCTAAAGCCAAAAAGCTCCTTGGGGTTGAGAACGATGAAGAGCTAGACATCCATCGTCCCGGAGCGGTTCATTCCGCAGAACCCAGCTGGATGCGGCGAACTCCGTCTCCAATCCGTAATTTGATATCGAATCCAGCAGCCAACATTTGGAGTCCACATCTTCCAGAAAAGTCAGCCCGATCATTTTTCCGCCAGCTCCGTAACAGATCTCGGGAAAAAATTAGCAGTGCATCTACAAGCGATTTCCCGATGAGGGCGTATGGCAGCACAGTGGGAAGTAGCAGCACTTCGAAGGTGGACATGGAGGTGAAAGGCAGGCTGGGAAACTGGATCTAGGCGCTCTGATCCGACACTTCGCTGCCAGGGAATGAACAGATTGCGGAAGAAGCGATTGCGTGAAATAAGAGAAATCACACTGTTTGCTTACTTTGCTCTGAGATCTCGGGAAGTACTCCGAGATATTACGTCTCGAGGGGCATGGCTGGGTGGGCGAGGAGGGCATGGCCGCACATCAATGAAGGCCAAGCCGGGTTGGGTTAGGTTTATTTGCATTTACGATCGTCCTCAGTTCACATCAAGCTAGCAGACGAGCCCTTAAGTTCTAGCCACATGATGATGTAGCCAGTCTCTCGTATATCAAGTTTTGAGATTCCCATGGTGTGGGTATGGTCAAGCCTTATTAATGACTTGATTTTGAACAAACCGGATATGTGTGGCTAGCAGGATGGCTTAGCTCCCAATCCGCATCGTCTCCTAGCCTGAGGGAATATTTCTAATATGCCCTCCCACTGTTGATTGGATGACTTGGCGGTCCTTGAATGCATGTCTCTGTTTAGTTGCATTCGGCCCCTTTTTGTAAGTAAACAAAGGCAGCAACAGGTTCTAAGAGGGCTTCAAGACGATGGTGAGCGCGTAAACCTAATTTATAGGCGTAGGAGTTGTAGCTCTAGTATGTCGTATGGTCTTTTTAGTTTGCTTCGCGAGCCCTTACAGGGAACTTCTAGGGATCTTATTGAGCTGCTCCTCGAGGCTCTTCAGGTGGCTTAGATGCTTCACTGCGACATGAGCTGTAGTCCTCACATGTGGGGAAATACTAGGTAGATATCTGACTTGACCTTAGTAAATAAGTGTCTTACTCCGGGACAGGACATGGACTACCTGCTCTTCCTAGAATAATGAATTTATAGCTCCAACAACAAGATCGGTCATTTTCAATCAAGTTGATCAAGTCGACAATATATGCCCTATAGCACATGCGCTCGGTCCCCTGTCGTGGGGGTTGTCTTTGAACCAACAGTTCTTGGGGCGCTACCCCACAGCCATAACGGGTACGCGGGGGGTGGCTCTGGGCTGTCGGAGCATAGTCATGGTGGGCCCCAAAGCCCCTGTAAACGATCCCTCCCAGTGCAGGTGCAGGTGGCGGGTAGACGTGGGCACGGGCCAGCTTCCAGGGTAGGGTACTTTTTATCCACTGCAAGCACACCTGGAATAATGTTACCCCACTCAAACTGCATTTTAGATCACCTTCACCACTTCGCGTCTTCACTGTGAGCTTTGCGCCAAAACTGCACCACCGACGTCGCTGACCGACCGGCCCCTGTTCCTGCTCTCCCCGATAATTTCGACAGCAGCGGATCCCCCAGGACAAGAAGACTGTCTCCCACCAATTGCGAAGGCCGGGAAACGTCATCTAGACAAGTCGAAGAGGCCGAGCCTCTCACCGTCGATCCAAACTGGCGGAGATTAGGTACGGCTTCCCGGCGCGTTCACGCTCCATTCAAACGACCACCCCCGGCTGGTAGTTAGGCTATGGGATGCTGAACCTTCTATAGAACAAAGACGAACTCTCCTTCCTCTTCGTCCACGAGTGCTACCGTAGCCGCGACTGCGACGACCGGGACTGTGAACGCGACGAGAGAGCCGGCCGACAAACCAGAAGACAAAGCGACGACCGGCAGCCAGGATGCCAAGATTGCGAGCCAGTCCGTACAGGATCTAAGCTAACAGACAGGGTACCAAAGCTGATAGCTTCCTGTGCAGGAGCCCCTTGCAACGGTATTACTCAAACAGAACCCTCCTTCCTGATTATGGGTGAGTGCTGGTCGGTCATGTTGGAGGCTAGCAGAGTTGACCACCCCGAAAGATCTGTGAAAGGAGCGGTCAAAATGCCTCCTTCTCTGACTGTACGTTGCCCGTCCTAGCCTAAGCGGTATACCCTAGGGTCCGACTAACAAGCCAAGCAGCAAAAGCCGGGGAGTGCATCCGCTTTCAGTCCTTTGAACAAGCTCTCCGCCAATACTGATCGACCGAAGAGCCTGCGTTCCGGGCCATCCCTCGCTACCGATGCACATGCCGCCAAGAGGAGGAAGACAGAGGCCCCTTCCGGGCACGTCAATGCCCGCTTCGAGCCCCAGTTCGACGACATCTCAGACGCTACATCGGATCGAAAATCGATAACTGAGCCAGCCGGGAGCCAAGAAGGTGCCTCACGAAGCTCCTCCAACCTGCACTTTGGCGCTCTTTCCGAGTTCCAAAACATCGAGGGTACGCGCAAGAGAGGCCGGAGAAAGGGCAAGGTGCAGACCACACCCTTGAAAGTCGCGGAGGAGGTGGTGGATTCGGATCAGGATGAGCTTGCGAGAGATGACAATACCTCGAATCAACTTAACCTAGGCGGAAGCCAGCCGCTCACGCGCACGCCACGTGCACGTGAGCACATCAAGCTCGCAGGAGAGGGTAGAAGGGGCAGTATCCTTGATGGGGCTGACGGCCAGTTTCGCCCCCAAACCACGAAGCCATCTAAGCCGGCAGGAACGATTACCCGTACTGCCCGTGCTCACGATGTTGACAACAGCCCTGATCCACTTCACAGTGATCCCTTTTACATGACGAGGAATACGGAGTCTGTCCAGAAACCGATATCATCAAGCCTCTCGACCCGCGGCGACATCCGGCCAGCTCTGCCAACGACTCGCCCCAAAACCAGCAGTACAATCTCGATTCGGATCAAATCGGCGGTCTGTGTGCCGTACCACATATGCCCTTCGGGAGAGGAAGATGCAAACACATTTTACTGTGTCCTGGCCCCCAACGACAATGAGACCTGTATCGTTGTCCAGTCTGCAAATGATGGCAAGGAACAGGAATACCACTGGGTGGGGTTGGATCCTTCTAGAATCGACCGTTTGCACTATGCCCCCACCAGCCGCTTCCTAAGAATCATCCGCAGCAACAACATCAGCCAGAACGTGGGTCCTACCCTCCAGGTCGAGTGTGTTGATGTGGAAGCAGCCGTGAAGCTCCGCAGCTGGCTCCAAGCCAAGGCTCCTAGGACAAAGGAGATCAAAGAGACTGAAGAAAGGTGGGCTTTATGGATCGGAATCTAAACCAACAGGGTACTAATTCTTCCAGGGCCGACAAGATGACCGCGATGTGGGACCACCTCGCCTCCCAGGTGAAGGCTAAACGGGAGGCGACCAGCACATCGAATGCTCAATTTGACACCTCCAGGATTGTCTACAAAGCGACCGAAGACCTGCGAGATAGCCCAAAAGAGACTGATGCTCTCAAGAGCCTGCCGCCCAGCACACGGAGAATGGTGACTAGAGCTCGGGAGAGGCACGGCGTTCCGAGCTCACCCACCCCTCCTCCAAACGTTGCATACACGCGCTGGAGTCTGCAAGCAGAAAACAAGGGGTGGGATGACAACTGGAAAATGCCGCTCCAGTACAAGCGAACAACGGTCGACAAGGATGACATCCCAAAACTGGATGAGGGTGAATTTCTCAACGACAACCTCATCAGCTTCTGCCTCAGTTATGTCCAAGACAAGTACAAGACGTCATTGGGGGATCGAGTATTCTTTCACAACTCCTTCTTCTACGAGAAACTCAAAATGCCGGGGAAAAGCAACATCAACTACGAGGGCGTCAGAAGCTGGACATCCAAAGTTGACATTCTGTCCAAGGACTATATCATCGTCCCGGTCAACGAGCATCATCATTGGTGGGTGGCCATCATCTGCCACCCTGGCCGGCTTGAGCCAGACGCCCCTCAATCTTTGGCTGAGGACAAGGATCAGCACTCATCGAATCTCCTGAGCGAAGCTGCATCGCTCAAGACACTAGATGCCTCGAGTTCTGCACAGACAATCGACGTAGAGATGGTCGATGCTCGTCCTCATCGGTCGTCCAGCTCGCCAGAGGGCGCCACAACTGCCGGGATGAGCTCACTGTCCATAGACAGTCCAGCGGATGCTGATAAGGCACAAACTAGCGAGCCCCTCAAAACTCGAGACAAAAGAACTGTGATCGACCTTTCGAGAGAGTCTCTTGCTCCCCAAGAGAACCTAGGCGCTAGTGCGTCTGTCAAAAGAAGAAGCACCGGCCGAAGATATGACCCCGACGTTCCGAGAATCATCACGCTCGACTCGCTCGGTTCCGCCCACTCAGCTGCCTGCACGCATCTTAAGAAGTATCTCGTGGCAGAGTTCAAAGACAAACGCAAGGTAGAGATTACAGATGTTCCCACAACATTTGGAATGACGGCTACAAACATTCCCCAGCAAGACAATTTCTGCGACTGCGGCGTTTACCTCATCGGGTACATTATGGAGTTTGCAAAGAACCCCGACGCGTTCATCAATGACATCCTGGAAAAGAAGCCCGCCGAATGGCCTTTGAATGCGCCAGATCTGCGTGCCACGATACGGAGCAAGATCCTCCAGCTCCAGAAAGCCTACCAGGAAAACCAAATCGCGGAGAAGAGGAAACGAGCCGCCGAGAAACGTGCGAGGATCTCGAAGGAGAATAAGCCTCACACTCCGAACACCGGTGAATTCCCAAACAGCCCTGGCGAAATGACATGTGACACCCCAGCCCCATCTTCAGGTGTACCCTCGGCCGCCCCATCTCGGCTCACCTCACGGGCCGGGTCTCCGATCAAGAGTCCTTCAGATCTGGCTATACCAGATGGCCGGCGCGCACAAGCGGTGACTCGGCCAGACAGCCCAGACGTGGCGGAAATGGGATCTCATTCTCACCGCGACGAAGTCTCGTCTGCGATCCAGCTCGACCACCGCCGTCCGACAAAGAGAAGCTACGATGCACTGGTGGGAGAGCGCATGTCTGGCGAATCCTCCGAGACTTTCCAGACGCGAGACATCGCGGGAGGTGCGCGAGAGAAGGAACAGGACCGACAACCACCATCGCCAGCGACTCTCACGAAAGCACCGCAGAGTCAAGATTTGGCCATGGTTCCATCGGCTCCCTCTCCGTCAGAGGAGATCTCTAAACAGCTCCCTGGGCCTACCTCTGCCTCGAGGAAGCAATCCTCAGCCAGCGCTTCCTCAGGAGCAGAGATAGAGGAGCAGCTCAAGGTCGAGGTTCTACAAGCGGCCGAGAAAGTAAACGGCAACCGGCGGCTCCTCTCTTCGGCCAGAGAGACCTTTCAGGATCCGGTTTTCCTCGAAAAATTACCAGATTCCTCTCCTATGAGCCTTCCTCAGGTCTCTCCTACTCGGACTCCCCGCCGATCTCCTAGGCAGACAAAGGAGGTCATTGTCGACATTCTGAGTGTCTCCAGCAAGGAAGCATCGCGTAGAGGATTTCGTCGCCTTGGCGACGGGGAGGACGACCCTGTGGTCCTAGACGACGCCGGCGAGCCAAAGCCCCCGGCTACGCCAAGAAGAGGCTCGAAGAGGAATAGCAAGAGCAAGCAGGAGGACGACAACGACGAGCTAGTTGAGCTCCCAGCAACGCCCGAGCTCGAACTTTCAATGAAGAGGACCTCGACGCAACGAACTGGCGGCAATGACGCAACATGGTCATCCGGCTCTCGAAACTTTCCACCGGCTGGGCTATCGAAGGTGTCTCAGCCATCTACGGCCACTAGGAACCCCTACAAGAGCCCGATAGGCCGACCCAGCAAGAAAACGACGGCAGTTCTAGCTCCGAGACACTCCAGCCCCAAGGCGCCCATCGACCTCACAGAGGACGACTAACTGATGGCTGCATCGCGGCCCATATAGTGGCAGTGAGAAGGTTGGCGCATTAATCACATGAACATAGAAGTTAATTCAAATACTTTTGAGAGGTGGAGGATGGCATTGTTGCCATGGCGTTTAGGGAGCCTTTAGTCCTGGGATTGGCATGTCCCCCGGTGCTGCAGTGGGACTACATACATTGGGCTGTTAGGCGCAAGAGACTATGCATAGCGGACATACCCCTGCATTGATGATATCTATCTATTTTTGCCACATGGTACTTTCGTGCCATGCACCTATTGACGGTGTATCATTCTACTCGTGCTGTAATGCGGAACGCCTCTGGACCCCGCGAACTGACAGGAGGCACTCTACTGCCTCCATCGCTCAGAACCCCTTTGGTGTAGCTCTGCCCCTGGTTGGGGCATGTAATCTACCTTGAATTCCCCAATGTGCAGCCATGGGGATACCCATCAAGAGACCTCTTTTGAAGCAATCTCGTCGGGCTAAGGGAACGAAGGCAGCCGTGAACCTGCTTCGGGTGCGTACCCAAAACGTTCATGTCCATATCGATATTTTCATTCAAGAGGATAGTCTAGGCCTCGCTCTCTTCTTCATCCTCATCCTCTGACGACTGAGAAGCGCCGTTTGCGCGAGCCTGTTCGACACGAGGTACCTCAAATACAGTCGCGCCACACTTGCCGCCTTTGCCCACCTTCCAGCGTCCGAGCCGTATCTCTTTGCCAGTGGCAACAACAACCGAGAGGCCATCCTTCCCTCGTTCCCCCCTCTCAAACAGAGCAATATCATTGATGACCCCCTTGATAAGCTTGGGGCCTTCGCTGACCTCGTCATCTTCAGCGTGGGTCTCCTCTCCGTTGACCTGGCCAGAGGGTTTAGAATCTGTACTATTGCCCGGGCCTAGCACCCCGACCGCCTCAATTTTTTTCTTATCGTCGCTAAGTCTCCATACGCGAACGCACCCATCCCAGCTCCCTGAGAAGAAAAGGTCTGAGTAAGGCACGGTACGCAGCGCTGTGATCCATCTCGGCTGGGGAGGCGGTACCACAGCTGGATCTGGGTTTTGTTCAGCCGATGTCTCTGAGAGCTTCAATGCGGGCTCAATGCCATGTGCCCGTGGGAGGACGAAGAGAGGCCTGTTTACGTAGCTGGTTAGCAACCATAGCCCGGCCAGCGTATCAACAGGCATCCAATGTTTCTTACTTCTTCTTCTGGATGCTCCAGAGCGAGAGGGAGCCAGAATCGGAGCCCGTGACAAAAAGCTCATTATCAATCATGGCGACTCTGTCCATGCTGCCTTCATGGGCGAGGGATTTGGGATCGACACCGGGAGGCGTCTTGGTCTTTTTCTCTGAGGATCCGCCACGAAACACCAGCTGAGACTCTTCGACAACCTTCCAGAGACGGGCGGTGCGATCTCGAGCTGTTGCACTGGTCAGCAACGCGGGCCTGATTCTTGCCGAGGGGGGGAGCACACACCTCCTACGGACAAGCACCTCTCCTGCGCCAAGGCGTCAATGTCCACGCACTCGTCTTGGTGTCCAAAGAGGGTTTCAACGTAAGCTAGCTCTTCAATAGACCATACTTTCACCTGTGTGTGTAAGTCCTATGGTTCGAGGGATCTCGTTTCAATTGGCTGGCAGGCAACTTACAGTCCGATCCTTGGAGCAAGAGTATAACTGGTTTGTGCCACGGCGAAATGCCAGGCCGGTAACTGCATCGCGGTGGTGTCCCATCATCCGGATCGGCTTCAGCGTCTCGGCGTCAAAGATGACTAGCCTGCGGTCGGCGCCTCCCGTGACCACAAACTTGCCATCCTCAGAGGCCTTGACCGTCAATATGGGTCCGACGTGACCCTGGTATTGTTTGTCCTTAGTTCTTCTCGAATCCGCCCTGGTTGAGCATATCCAATCCGGTCTTCTCTTGGGAGGGGCTTGCTTCTTAGGCTTCTTCTTTGTTGACTGTGGCCATTGGTCCTTGGGCAAGTCCTGGATCCTCCATTTGACCAGTTCTCCCTTCTTGTCGGCGGTATAGGCAAACGGCGGGCATACAGCGACCGAGGTAGCATTGTCCGTGTTCCAACGAAAGTGCGAGTGTGTGGCTTTCGAGAATGCGAGCTTCGAGGCGAGCTTGCGGTACACCTTGCCCTTGGATTCGGCCACGTCCTCCTCTAGGCGTTCGGCAATGAGGTCACGGTCAATGTCGGCAGCGTCGAACCCAATGGTATCGACTTCTTCCTGGGCCACCTTATCGAGGTATCGCTGGGCGAGCCGCAGTCGCTTCTCGGCGGCCGTCTCCGCTGCGAGATCTGAACCGTCTGAATCGGTCCCCGAGTCGTCCCCGTCGGGCAATTCCAAATCGTTCTCGTCCGATTCCTCGTCACTTCCCGAGATAGACTCGTCGTCCCTCTCTGTTCTCCTGTCCGAGCCCCTGGCTCTCCTGTCCGAAGACATGGTGGGGCGGCCGCCATTGACGGTGGGCTTTGGGGTCGAAGCTGAGGTAGCAACCCGTTTTTTTGGCGCATCAGAGGACGCAAGGCGCTTCCTCTTCTTATGGGCCCCTGGGTTGGTGAAAAAGGACGACATGGTGGCTGTTGCGGCCGACTGGACGGTGATCGCCTGCCTGGTGCCTCGCCGGTGTGTAGAGGATCGAAAGTTTGGCGGGCCGCAAAAAAAAAAGTTCTAAGAGTCTCGGTGGAGCACTGCGCCGATTTGCAACTCGCATCGATAAGAAATCGATAAGGGCCGGAGCTGGAGTATTCCCGCGCCGACACACTCCTCTGCCTCCCACCACCGCCTGCAAGGCAGCCCCACAGCTTACCTACTTGTGGGTCCATGCGTTCTGGCAGGCTGAAGCTCCAGTTGCGCGTTCCCGGGAGCTGCTTCCAGAGAGCAGACCGACGAAGCTCCCCCGACAACTAACCGCAAGCATACCAGCACGCCTTCCGACCACAACACCGCGAGAAACAAAGCCAATATGTACGGGAGCCCTAATTCTGATGATCGATGATGCCAGCACTAATGCCTTTCTAGGGAGGTTCTACTCGGCATCACCGGCAAGGACTTCACCTTGATCGCAGCTTCCAAGGCTGCCATGCGAGGAGCCACGATCCTCAAGGCCGGCGATGACAAGACGCGGGAGCTCAATAAGCACACTCTGATCGCATTCTCTGGAGAGGCGGGAGACACAGGTATGGACAAGGGTTTGAGGCCCCTCCAGGAGAGGGAGAAGCTGACCGAGCCGCAACAGTCCAGTTTGCCGAGTACATCCAAGCGAACGCCCAGCTCTACTCGATGCGCAACGAGGCCGACCTTTCCCCCTCCGCGCTGGCGCACTTTGTCCGCGGAGAGCTCGCGTCGAGTCTACGGTCGCGGAAGCCGTACAATGTCAACCTGCTCCTCGGTGGCGTGGACCCTATCACCCACAAGCCCTCGCTGTACTGGCTGGACTACCTCGCAGCCCTGGCGCCCCTCCCTTACGCCGCCCATGGATACGCGCAGTATGTCTATCGGCCTTGTGGTCGCCTTGATGACTCTCGCGCTGACGATGTTGTGTAGATATTACTGCCTGTCGATCCTGGACAAGCACCACCACCCGGACATCACGCTCGGGCAGGGCATCAAGCTCCTCAATCTGTGCACGGATGAGCTCAAGAGGCGGTTACCGATCGACTTCAAAGGCATGGTTGTCAAGGCGGTGACTAAGGACGGCGTCCGGGACATCGAGTTTGACGACGACAAGGTCGTCAAGGCCGCTTGAGCGTGCTCCTGGGCTTTGGGCTTAGGAAAGCGCTGTGTATTATACGTCGGCAAGGGGCGAGATCATGGTTAGGCTCTGGCGTTAATCAAAGAGACCCGTGTGGACTTCAATTCCTTCTATGTCCATGGCCTGCAGTACGGCTAGCATGGCAGCTGGACACGGCAACTTTGATCGGATAACCGCAGGTCCAGTCGCCTTATTTCCAACATCGATGCACTACATCCCTGGTGGCTATCGGCTGATACAGCCGCTCTCAACCCTTTGTCTAGCAGAGAGCCTGGCCCGAAGTCAACGAGAACAATCAAGGGAGATGCCCCTCGTAGGCTACATTCCACACTGCACCTGTCTAGTTCGTATTTGAGGGGCCATTTGACATATACCATCTCGCACGTGGCAGTGTACTGGCTACTACAGTGCATTTTTAGAAGTGCCTCCCACCTCGTAGTCGTCCCAGCGGTGGAGCTACTCATTCATGGCCTTGTTTCAGGGGCTATCCAGCAGCACCCTGTGTCGGCGTCGATCATACTGCATCTTGTTATTGGAAACAGTCTCTGACTGACATCACCTGGCCATGCGGACGGGGCGACAAGACCAAAGTGACCTGATGGAGCAGCTTCCGTTGCACTCATGGCGCTTCGCGCGCTCCTCTAGGAGTCTTCGGGAGGGCGAGTTCCGTGCTGGCGGCCAAATCTTGATCGCTAGAATCACATCAAATTTAGAAGCGGCTAGGACGATGGTTGCGAGTGCTGCTGGCTTGCGCAATCTCTTTGTTACAGCCGGGAATTGCAAACGCATCTCGGCGCTGCTTATGTTTACTTCTACCAGCCCCTTGCCATGGTGGCCAGCAGGGTTACGATGTTTTTGCGGTGGGAATCTTGCACCCTTTGTTGAGAGCGTCGCCTAGCTCCGGCCCGACCACCTGGCGCGACTCCCCACGGGTTCGGGACTTTAGGGATAGACCAAACATGGATCCCGAGCACGCACAATTTTTCCGAGGGTTGCAGATGCTCGTTGGGTCGTTGGGATGTGCCCAGAGCCTTTTCTAGGGCTTTGCATTTATAGCTGACGAATGAGGAGTCGCCGATATTTGGCGTTGACGTGTGTTCTCGCCCGGATTATGCACCACGTCTGCAGCTCCGGCCTGCTCGGTCCCAAAAGTATCGGGCAACCCAGGCCGGACTAATAGGGCAAGCCGTAGAGTCTGGGCGCCTGCCACTCTGCTAACGATATGAGGCTGGTGCTGGCTAAAAAGCTGGCTGGGCAAAGGAGAAGGCGATCGGGTCCACCTCGGGCGGCGAATATCTGAACGTTATGAGATGGACCCGTAACCCAGGCTTGCCATGCCAGGTTGCTGGGCTATTTATTTTTACGGGGCCAGTCCTGGCCAGCCGCGCCAGCCAAGCCAGCGAAGGCCGAGAGGCCTGCGGACAGTCTGAACAGCCTGGACAGCCTATGGTGCTGGGCTGCTAGTAGGATCCAGCGCATACCCACTAACTCCACTGGGATCACAGTCCATGGTAAGCAACACTAGTGGCCGGCAGTTGAGCGTCATCGGTGCTTGGGAGCAGAGGCGGTGAGACCAGGGCGATCATATCAGCATATCAGTTGATTGGTGTGGTGTGACCGGATGCACTGGGGATCGGGGGTTGGCGAGTGAGCCGACCGGACCGCACAGTCCGCTGATTCTTCAGCGTGGAGGAAAAGGGGGGGGCAAGGGGGGGAGAAGGGGGTGGGAGGAAGGGATGACTAGGCTTTTGAAAGGTGACTCGAGTCGGTCGGTCACGGTCCATGCAGCTAAGGTATCCTGTTTTAGTTTTTTTTTTCTTCTCCCTTGCCTTCCAAACCTGCGTAGTGGTGGGGGGGACTAGGGTCAACGGAGCATGAGGTGAGAGAAATTTGAGGTGAAAAAAATAAAAGAAGCAGCCCTAGCATACACCAGAACCTACTAGAAGAAGCCGTGGAAAGTTTGGAGGGTGGGAGAACCATTCCAAAGGACCAACGTTGTGTGTGGCGTCCTGACGTGTTTTGCCTCCCATCTGATCGTAGTTCCGCGCATGTGAGTGTGAGTGCTCCCGAAGACCCATCAGCTGAGATATCCGTCTACCGCGAGCTCACTTGGCGGAGGGGGGCGAAAAGGGCGAAAAAGGGCGTGTGGCCAAGTACCTCTCTAGCAGATCGTCAGCCTCCTTCCCACTAGCCCGCTGGCAGGGCATCCAGTGAGGGTCCTTCCGTGTGCCGGCCCCCAGGCGGTCGGTGTCCAGGCCAATCCATCGCCTAGATTTCGAAGCGCTTGGGCCAGGCAGGCAAGCCAGGCCCCGAATTTTCCCAGGGTGCTCGCCGTCCGGCAACTTAATTTCAAGTGGATCCGACACAGGTCAAACTCTTCTTTCCTTCTCCCCCTTCCCCGAAATTCAAAATTTCACCTCCAACAAACCACGGATTTTTATCCATCTCCCCCCTCCGAACAGCAGCACCGTTCTCCTTTGATTTTGTCTTTCCTTTTTTCCTTTTGAAGAGCCGACTTCTTCAAGAGGATCGCAGGAGGCACATCTCCATCTAATACCTCCCGCCGCGACCGCGCGAGAGAGAGCACTGCAGCCTAATACAAGCAAGGAAAAGGGGAAGGCGTCTTTCAGCTCTTCCTTTTCTCTCTGCCCCGGTTGTGCACTTGTTTGCTTTAGACTTCCAAGACTCGGCGATCTCTCGTCCCCCGACTCTCATTTGAACCACGCGTTCTTTTCGAGAGTTCTAGAGAATTCGTCCCACGCCCGAGAAAAAAAGCACTTGGGCCCTGAAAAAAAAAAAAATCTACACCCACAACCCGCCACGACCCGATTGCCTCCCCTTCACATCCCACGATCACTTTCCATCTTGATCAACGCGTTCTTTCCGATCAACTCAGCGATCGTTGTCAAATCGCAATCATGGCGGACAACCTGAACATGGGCGGCCTCTCGCTCGGCCCCTCTGCTGCTGAGCAGCAGGGCTCGACACCGCGCTCCTACATCCCGCCTCACCTTCGCGGCAAGATGGGCCCCGCTAATGGCGGTCCCCCTCCCAACGGCCCTCCGGCTGGTCCTCCCATGGGTGGTCCCGGTCCCGTCCCCGGTCCCGCTCCCGGTCCCGTTCCCGGTCCGAACCCCGGTGCTATGAACGGCCTGAACAACAGTGCTTGGGCTGGGTAAGTTTCTTCCCCTCGAGTGTGCTCACGCGACCTTCACCCCAAGTCTTTCAAACCTCGCCCGACTCGAGCTGACAAGTCTTTCGTAGAAACAACAACTACGATGCACGCGGTGGCCAGAACTGGCCCACCCCCGGCGGCCCCGGCCCCAACGACTTCCCGCCTCCTCAGTCGGGCCCCCCGAACCGCTCCTGGGGTGGTAACCGCCAAGGCGGCTTCAACCCGAATGCCTACGGCAACCAGGGTGGCCACAACAACACCGCCGGCGGCGGTGGTGGCGGTGGCGGCGGCGGCGGCGGCGGCTACGCCCGTGGTTCTGGCGATGGCCAGTGGCGCGACGGCAAGCACATTCCCGGCCCCGCCAACCCTCGTCTCGAGCGCGAGCTCTTCGGCACTGCGGACGACCCATCCAAGCAGCACACCGGTATCAACTTCGAGAAGTACGACGACATTCCCGTCGAGGCTTCTGGTCACGATGTTGCTGAGCCGGTCCTCACCTTCAACAACCCCCCGCTCGACGACCACCTCATCGCGAACATCGAGCTCGCCCGATACAAGATGCCCACCCCGGTCCAAAAATACTCCATCCCTATTGTCATGGGCGGCCGTGATCTCATGGCTTGCGCTCAGACCGGTTCCGGAAAGACTGGCGGTTTCCTCTTCCCCATCCTGTCCCAGGCCTTTATCAACGGCCCGTCTGCTATCCCGGCTGGACAGGGCGGCGGCGGTTACGGACGCCAGCGCAAGGCGTACCCCACGTCGCTGATTCTCGCCCCCACCCGCGAGCTGGTTTCTCAGATCTACGATGAGTCGCGCAAGTTCGCCTACCGCTCCTGGGTCCGCCCCTGCGTTGTCTACGGTGGTGCCGACATTGGTTCCCAGCTCCGCCAGATCGAGCGCGGATGCGATCTCCTCGTTGCCACCCCCGGTCGTCTCGTCGATCTGATTGAGCGTGGCCGCATCTCGCTGTGCAACATCAAGTACCTAGTCCTTGATGAGGCTGATCGCATGCTTGACATGGGTTTCGAGCCTCAGATTCGCCGCATCGTCGAGGGCGAGGACATGCCCGGCGTCCAGAACCGCCAGACTCTCATGTTTTCGGCCACCTTCCCCCGCGACATCCAGATGCTTGCTCGCGATTTCCTCAAGGACTACGTCTTCCTCTCGGTCGGACGTGTCGGTTCCACCTCTGAGAACATCACTCAGAAGGTTGAGTACGTCGAGGATGTCGACAAGCGCTCGGTCCTCCTAGATATCCTCCACACCCACGGAGGTGGTCTAACGCTCATCTTCGTCGAGACTAAGCGCATGGCTGACTCGCTGTCTGAGTTTCTCATCAACCAGAACTTCCCCGCCACCTCGATTCACGGCGATCGTACCCAGCGCGAGCGTGAGCGTGCCCTTGAGATGTTCCGCAACGGCCGTTGCCCCATCCTTGTCGCAACTGCTGTCGCGGCTCGTGGTTTGGATATTCCAAATGTCACTCACGTCGTCAACTACGACCTGCCTACCGATATTGACGACTACGTCCACCGTATCGGTCGTACTGGTCGTGCTGGAAACACTGGTCTGTCCACGGCCTTCTTCAACCGTGGCAACCGTGGTGTCGTGCGTGAGCTTATTGAGCTCCTTAAGGAGGCCAACCAAGAGGTTCCGGCATTCCTCGAAACTATTGCCCGCGAGTCGTCCTTCGGCGGCGGAGGTCGTGGCCGTGGAGGCGGCGGCCGTGGCCGCGGCCGCGGTGCTACTAGCGACTTCCGCAAGTACGGCGGCAGCGGCGGCGGTGGTGGTTTCGGCGGAGGCGGCGGCGGCTTCGGCGGACCCCCACCCAGCTCGAACTACGGCGGCGGTGGCGGCAGCGGCTATGGCGGTCCCCCTCCTAACCCCGGCTACGGCGGCGGCGGCGGTGGTGGTTATAGTGGTGGTGGTGGTGGCGGCGGCGGTGGTTACGGCGGCGGCGGTGGTTATGGCAACCCCGGCGGCGGCGGTGGCCAGTCGTGGTGGTAAACACCGCGAGCACTGCACTCATCAACCCGGCGTTCGGAATCTATCGACTGCCGCGTCATTGTTGTCTCTTTTCCGGCGTTTTCGCAACATTTTTTTTTCTCCATCTCAGGACCATTCGATTTTACATCGCATTCGGCATTCCTTATCGCGGCTAGCATGACCCCTCGAATGGGGAAGGGCAGGATCGGGTTCTCGAAGGCACACTCAGGTGGCCGAACGATAGACTGCATTTGTTTGTTCCCTACGACAAAAGATCCCCGACCTTGATACCCATAGACCGAAGCTTGGGGGAGCTTGACGACATGGACGACTTGGACTGCATGGGCGCGCACTTCTGCGCCCGGCGTGCGGTCTCGGACGGTTCGATCTAATATTCGCTTTAGATCAGGCTCGCCCTTTCACGACGGTCATGTTTACGCATCCCGCCTCCTTTCCCACGAGGATATTTTGCGCTTCTACATAGAGCAAAGGGGTCATGCATTGCCGCAAGCTTTTTGCCTGCATATTACAACATCTCATAGACAAAAGTGGATTTCTCGGTTCTCTGGTCGGCATCTCATCACCCGGGTCGACGGTCTCACCACGAACGAAGGACGCTTCATAGAGGGGAGAGAAGGGGGCAGATTGCACATAGACTGGTAATTTTTTTCGGCAGTTGAACGTGTGAAAAACGGCGGAGGAAAATTTCACAGAGACAGCATGATACCCCTTTTTTCTCCTGAGACGAGAATAGCACCATGGCCGACGGAGGAAAGTGCTCCTCCTTTTTTAACTCGGCTGGTCGATTTCTCGTTATCGCTCAGGGAATACGAGCAACAGGCGCTCTGCGTTTGAGAAGGGACGGGCAGGGGCAGAAGGACTTGCCCATCTGGCTGGCTTTAACAGGGAAGACGGACAGCGAATGCTGTTCCTGATGCCATCGTGGCGGAGACAACAGGCCTACTGAGAACTATCACGAAGAAAAAAAAGGATTGCTATTAACTTGTGTGCCATTAATGATTGTACGTGAAGTGCGTATTGCGTGCTGTCCGCGTTTCGACGCCAGGATGAACAGGATGCATCCAATCCCTTCTGGACCGTTCCGTTCGAGCCCAGTCAGGCACCCGGGCCAGCCGAGATGATTGGGCATCGACGCAGCAGCGGGATGGAAAGGTCATCCTTTCGCATTGTAAGGCAGTGGGCGTGGTGGTGTACGAAGTACATATGTATGCATCTATCTCACTTAGCTCAGAGGTTAGTGTTCTATATGACAGTGCGCGTCTGCTCCGTCAGTCACACGAGATGGGTCTATTGGCAGTTGTGGGATAGCTTCCATATGTAGTACCTTTTCGGGATACTAGTTCCCCCGTTGGCATTGCTAAGCCCCTCAATGCTGGGGTGCTGGCATATTGATTACTCGGGCCAATGGCCCTCGCTGGCTTATCCCCCTATCATCATGACATCAAATCTTCCAGGATAGCCTCCAGCTCCTCTTTCCTAAAGGGCAGACTCAAGACCTCCGTCCCGATAGCATCTTGCCGTGTTGCGATGATCTGGTGGTCGTGGAATCTACCGTTGCGGTCTTCGTTAGTACGTAGTTACACGCATAAAGGGGTGTCGGGTCGTAGCACTCACTCTTTCAGTAGCAGCCGGTATGCCATCTCGGAACTGCAGATGAACTCCTCGACCGCCTTGTTGTACAACATGCGGTACTCGATGCCTGGCCCTTCGCCGCCAGGAGCATCACCCCCCTCCTCCTCCATGGCCACGAGAACCTCGCCCACCAGCAGCCGGAAGAGACTCCGCGCGTTCTCGGGGAGGGACCGCAGCACGAACACCACGCCATCCTTGCCGCCGACCCGCCGCGCCTTGCGGCCCACTAGCTCGTGCACTTCGTCAACGACGTCGATCTCAGCCGTGTACGGCGCGAACGTCGTGCAGTCGTGGAAGACAAAATTGAAGCCCGACCGCAGTCCTCCATCCCACAATAGGGCAAAGTCGGCGGTGTTGGCGCTGCACGCCAGCCGGACCTTGTCGTGGGCGGCAAGCTGTGCCAGAATTGCCTGCGTGCCCTGCTTGCGCAGCGGGGGCGCGTCGATGCAGTGCACCACGAGGGTGATCGTGCCACCGTGCGCCGACAGGTGCGCTAGCACGTCCTGCACCATTGTAACGGGCGTACCGGCAGGTAGCTTGTAAGCCGGGTCGAGCGCCTTGCCCACAGCAGAGAGTATCTCGCGCGTGGTTGTGTTGCGTAGGTAGCCATTCACCACGACGATCTTGTCGGCATCATGGTCTTCTGTCTGGCGGAACAGGTGCGTGGCGAAGCTCGTGAGCAGAGGCTTTTTGGATCCATAGCCGTAGAGACAGACGCTGAAGCCCTGAGACAGCTCGAAGCACCACTGCGGGAACGACTCGGCGTGCAGCGACTCGAGGTACTGCACGTCTGCCGCATGACGGTTTTCCCACTGGGGAAGGAGGGTGAAGTACTCCTCATGTGTGAGGAGCTCGAGCGAGGCGAGCGTGTTGTTGGAGGTCTTATTCGCCACACCTGGCTTGTTCTGGTAGAAGTATTGCTCGTAGGGAGGGAGATCGAGGGGAGGAGTTGGAGACTTCTGGCGCGCACGCTTGCGTATCGGCGCTTTCCTCTTCCTCCCCCTCCCTCTCCTCGAGGGAGTAGCCTCAGGATCTGCTGCATCTTGTTCCGCGCCCTCTTCGTCCTCATCCTCGTCCTCCTCCTCTTCGTCTTCCTCTTCGTCGCTCGACTCGTACATCTCGCGCGCCAGGACCTCGTCTCCTGCGTCCTCGTCGCTCGAGGCGCCTCCCACCACACGGTCGATCATAGCCCTGGTACTCTTTCGCCTCGCAGAGCGATCCGCCATGTTCCGTCTCCTCGGCGTGTCCACCCCGTTGGTGCCTCGCAGGTGTATCGGGGTCGCCACGACGTTCTTCTTCCGCGAGTTGGACGGTGTGCCTGAAACCGATGCGGCTCTCTTCGAGCCATTGGCGCCAGGGGATTTGGGCGGACGGCCACGCTTCCGTCTACTAGGCGTCGGAGCCGGCGATTCTGGCTCGGATCCCTCCGAGGCATTGGTAGCAGAAGCTTCGAGGCTTTCCTCGTCGGCCAGCCGAGGAGCTACTGGGTCTTCGGCGTCTTGCTGTGCCTTGGTCTGTCGGGATGCTCGCCCACCGTTCTGCGTTCCGGACGCCGAACGGGACGCGCGTGGTGTTGGGGGCGCCATTTTGGTCTGTTAGACGGAGCTTCGTCTCGAATTCGTTGAGGTCGTCATTACTTTTTTGCAAGGGCTCGCAGGCCGTCGAGCTCGGACACGCGCAGCTTGACGCGACTCTGTCAAGCTCTTTAGGGTTAGGGTTATGCCAGGTGAACATTACCCCTGAGTGCATGTTTGTTTAGAAGCCTTAGCACGCTGAAGGAAGCATCTGTCCTGCAATAGAGAAGAAATAGAGAAAATTACAAATAGAAGCTGAAGAATAAAATAAGGGCATCCATTTTTCGTAAGTCTACTTCTATGGTTCTTATGTGCGCCTTTGGGTCACAATTACATTCGTCGTGCGAGTTGCACTCTCCGACTCCAGCCTTTACTTCGACCCGTGGCGAGCTTTGATCAGATCCGCAGCCTGCCACCGAAAAGTTAGCTTTTCTACTGCGGTTATCTGTGATTTTTTATCTTACTTTCTCCGCCACAGCATACACAGTCGCGCAAAGATGTGCTCCCGGAATCAATGGCATAATGGATGAGTCTGCCACACTCAGCCCGGTGACTCCGTAGACCAACAGCTGGCTGTCTACTACGCCACCCAGATACTGTGGCATCATCGCGCAAGTACCAGACAAGTGCGCCGTGGTCGAACTAGAAGTGTTCCTCTCGAGCTGAATCAGCGCCTCTTCACTGGTAATGTTAGGTCCGGGAACCAACTCGACCGGACCCAGCGTCTGCATCGACGCAGTTTGGTGCAGCCGACGCGTCCACTTCACGCTCTCTATCTGGACCTCTATATCTACCGGGTTGCTAAAGGTCCTGTAATCCAATACCGGCTCGGCCCAGATGTCTGTGGTGTTGAGTAAGACCGTGCCGCGGCTCACGCCCTTGATGACGACCAAGCTAGCGCTTCCTGCGCCGTTGAACGGATACTCGAGCACGGCGCTGTCGTCGCTCGACATCGCGTCTGAGAGGATTTCCCTTTGCGCTGCGTATCCGGCGATCTGCTCGGACGAGTAATGGCTTGGCAGATACTGTCCGGCCTCCTGGGAGCGGTATTCTTCTACAATCTTCTCCCAGGCATCAGGCGAGGTGACTTTCAGCGGTAGGAGGCCGGCAACATTCCCTACAGTCTGGCTCATGGGTCCTAGAATCGCTGTTAGCATTTTCCAATGCATTTTCCTTTTCTGCTAGAGCAGCACGGTCCATACCTCGGCGGTAGCTATTCCACTCGTCTTGAACCCATTGGGCGAACGTCGCGTTCCACGATGCTGTGTTGGAATTAGGCTCCACATTAGTTGTGTCTAAGACCCTCTATATTAGTACATTTACCGTAGAATAGAGGACCGACCGCTTGCTTTCGCTTACAATTAAACGTGGTGCGCGATGCTGGGTGGTCCTGTAAGTTGCTCCCAACGCCGGGGAGGTCCACGAGGACATCGATGTTGGCCTGGTCGAGAAGCCACTGCGGGCCAATGCCACTGCGCTGCAGCACTTGTGGGCTGTGCAGAGAACCCGCAGCCAGGATGATCTCTCTCTTTGATTTCACTGTAGTCGTGTCCTGCCCGTTTGCAGTGCCTCGCTCCTGCATGCGAATTCCCGTGGCGTGCTTATGCTCGTTGAACATAATGTCGTTCACCCGCCAGCCCGTAATGATGTGGAGGTTTGTGCGGTTCATTACCGGATCATAGTACCGGTTCCTAGCGTAGGACCTAGTGATGGTGGTGTTGTCAATAGCGCTGGTGAACCAGAAAACTCCCCAGGCATGTCCATCTACCATCACGTTATGAGTCGTCTATAAGATGAGGAAAAGGGCACAATAGTTGTCTCACCGGCGCCATCTAGTTGTGGAACTGCCCCGGCTTCCACCAGCCCCTTGTACTGAACCTCTGATCACTGTTAGCTCGAGCCCAAAGGCAAAATTCACCAGAGCTTACTGGTTCCCGGCCACTGGAACGGAGCATAGCTAACGTGAATGGGCCCCGTCCCATACGAACTCGCATTCCATGTAATATTGAAGTCCTCTTGGAGCTGGGGAGATGGCGCCTGCAGGGTTGTGCTCTATTTTGAGTTAGCAAAGCCGTCTTCGACTTAAGCTCGTCGGTAACTGACTTTCACGAAGTATGGCAAAAGGTCGTTCCAACCCCATCCAGGATTTTCGAGCCTTTCCCAGTTGTCGTAATCGCGAGCTGAGCCGCGGTTCAACATCATGCCGTTGATGGCCGAACCACTGCCAGTGTGAGGCTCCTTTCATAAAATTCTTGAGAATCTAGTCTATGTTGACTCACCCTCCAACGACATAGGCTGAGTACACATTCTGTGTCCGGTTTAGGAGCCCAATCTGTGGTACTGACGTGAGGTTGTACAGATTCTGCGGAGGATATTTGACTGCACTTTGGGGCTGCAGGAGGGTGTCGGTGTCATCAAAGTATCCGTGCTCAATGATCAGGACACTTGCTATATCGTAGTCAGTTGCTGCTCTCTAGTCTTAGTAGCGAGCTGGCTTACCTCCTGGATCCTCGGAGAGTCGATTCGCAACGACGAGCCCCGCCTGCCCCCCTCCAACAACTATGTAGTCGTACTCATTCTCTAGATTATTCGCGCCGACCTCTCGTCTTCGGAACTGATTCTGCAACTGAGGGTAGCTCAGCGCTACCTGGAGGTTGGAGATGGCGAAAAGAACCTTGCAAGCTCGCTTCAAAGCGCCCATCTTAAGTACGGTGAGAGGATCCAGATGACAGCCAACAATCTGAACACGAACCAGTTCAAAGCGATGAACCTTCTACGAACTGCCTCTCACTTCTATACAGGCAAGATTCCTAGATATATGCGATGTGAGCCTCCTTCATCTATTCCGCTCTTCTGGGGCTCCCGTTACACTGGCTAGCCTTAGTCACGATGCAAGCCCGCATTTGGTATCCGATTCCCGAGAAATGCCCCTTTACGGCCCAATAAACCTGGGTCTTTAGAGAAAGCATATGATAGTCTAGAGGGTTACCTGGCGGTGGCACTCGATCAGAATACTCTAGCCCGTCACTGGGCCGCTCGCTAGTCATCTTAATCGTCTTATTTCCCTCGTGTCCCACCCTCCGGCCCAAGTTTCTGCTACAAGCGTTGCGCAATGGACGCCAAAAATTACCGGATCTGGTATCTTTTTTCTACGTCCTGTTTTCCAAGAGTTCATAGGGGTATGACATACGCTAGGAAGAGGCCATGGGAGAGAGCCTAGGGTTGTGGGTGCCAGTACGACCCTATGAAGCTCCTTCTGCTGTGTTCGCATCGAATGCTTGGCGCTGGTTATTTCGGGTAGTAAATTGCGAATCGAAACCATTTGCGGACTACCTTGAATTAAGCTCATGGACAATACTCTTAACCTCCTCACGATCGACGTCTTCGCTACCGTCGGCTGCCGTAAGACATGAGGAATGGAACCAGACAGATGTACGGGATTCTGCGCCGCCGGTCACCTTCTCTGCGAGGGCCCGGACGTTGGTACTCCTCACCCCTCCTCCAGCAATTATCTCGAGCTTTCCCTCTGCCTTGACAACGAGCTCTGTGAGGACCGCCGCATTGTTAGGGGCATTTCCCGGCCCTCCAGACGTGAGTATGCCGTGGAATCCACAACGATGGATATCATCTAGTGCTTGGTTCCACGTATCCGATGCCGATGCGGAACTAGAACTACCGATCGCATCGTCAAATGCCCGGTGGAAGACGCACTGGAAGGGCCGTGCAAGCTGTACAAGTTCGGCGTTGCGTTCAGTATCGACGACCAAACGGCTCCCCTCAGCAGTAGCATCGGCTATCCTCAGGATGCCGAAAACGAAGCCGTCTCCCTTGTCAGCCCTCAGCAACCCCGACCGCTTGAACTCCTCAATGGCACTGCGCATCTCGAGAAACTCGGCGTCCGAGTAAATGAAGTCCGGGTCCGGACTCGGGGGCGGCCCGCGCGGCCGAATCATGGCACGCACGGCGACATGGCTATAGGCCGAGACAACGTAGCCCATAGCCATTGTGAGCTCGGCCAGGGAAGGAGTCGTCCCTCCTAGTGGATAGGACCCTGACTGGTTGAGCTCGAGCCGACGGGCTCCCTGTATCAGCGCCGCGGCCCCGGACTTGAACCCAAACACGGGTACCTCAAGGCCAGCTGGGGCCATCTTTGCGCTGGCCTGATGGAAAGGAAGGGATGGGGTATGCCTAAGATAGCAGGAAAGAGGTGGCGCAAATAGTTGTGGGAGCTGTTATGTGCTAAACGCGGACTGGGGGTGTTGAAATCAAATAAGCATAGATGCTTCTACATGGACCGTGCACGCCCACACTGCCTAGCGACAAGCTCCTTCCTGCCATGCTACCATCTCTGTAAAAGCCGCCAAGGGGCCATTTTGTCAGTCGAATCCCAGATTTGAGACCAACCAAGTGGTAATCCAGATTCACCACAACCTTGCGCCCGGGGTGGCGCTCGTTTGTCAAGGAAATGAATCTCAATCTATCAGCCTCCTTAAATGTTTTCAAGCTACTGGCGAACCCGGCTCTCTGTCTGCCCCATGCCTCCGTCGCCACCTTCAATGAGCTACCGCTCCCTTTAGACAAAGCTTTCGAGAAGGGGGGCCACAAAACAAACATCAGAGCCGTCGTGCTCGATAAAGATGACTGCTTTGCCTACCCTGAGCGCAATGCGGTTTACGATGCCTACAAAGTGAGTGCCGTCGAGTTTGCCACCCTGCGAGCCTCGAACTAAGCATAGTCACAGGAACGATTCGAAGCGCTCAAGGCTGCTTACCCCGGCCGCCGGCTGTTGATTGTGTCCAACACGGCGGGGGCTCAGAGCTACGACTCTCAAGGCAAGCTCGCCGTCGAGGTCGAAAAAGCTACCGGCGTGCCGGTACTCCCACATCGGGTGAAGAAACCGGGGTGTGGCGAGGAGATCATGTCGTACTTCCGCTCCCACCCGGAGACGGAGGTGACAAGTCCCAGTCAGATCGCCGTCATTGGCGATCGTCTCTCCACCGATATGATGCTAGCCAACATGATGGGCAGCTGGGGCATCTGGGTCAAGGATGGAGTGGTACCTCTTGGGGAGAAGAGCGTCGTAAGCAATCCTTGGCGAAGAAAGCGTCGATGTCTGGGGCTGACCAACGTTTCAAGTTCTCGAGGGTAGAGAGGAGACTAGAAATGTATCTACGATCCCGTAGGTACGCCGCTTCTACCCCATCCTCCCCGTTCGAGTAGGTTCTTGCCACATCCTGAAGCCGACTGCCAGCTTTAGACGCGGTGCAAGCAAGGCTTTTGCCATCGCCTTGGGGCAACATCTGCGAGGGTCTTGGGAGTAAAGATTCCAGAAAATAGCCCCATTCGAGCACAGAGATCTTCGAGGCTACACCCAACAAGTAATTCTCAACAGACGGTGCCCAATGTCGGCCCACGCCAGGGCACAGCTATCAGGTTGGATGCCGCTCAAACCTAAGCCGCTCGAAAAAATCGCAGGAATAAAGCCTGAAAGAAACACTGCCATGTAACCTTAATGTACTTGCTAAATAATACCACTCTTACAGTAGAGAGGACGTCGGTTTGGGGTTGAAGTCCCCTTTGTATTGTATCTCCATCAACGCCCTGACAATGAGATGCCTGTGACTTGTCAAGCTAAATAATGTGTGACATGTGTCTCCTCGCTTCTTGCTTTCCAATTGGGACTAGATGCATCGGCGCTTTCGACCGAACAGGTGCACAGTGCTTGCGGGTCCTTGCCTATTCAGCGAAATCGCCTATGAGTCTTCTTCTCACTTGAGGTATGCGTAAATATGTAGCAATTCATCGCTCATCTTAGTACAGCACGACCAAACCTGTACGAAGGAGCCGCGAATGGTCTTCCTCTCTATGTATTCCCTCCCACATGTCGCGGCTACTTGCGGCCAACATATATATATATTGCCTGTGGTATTCTATCCTCGCCCTAGCCTTAGGACTCTCTAGATCATCCTATTCAGCTCTCTTCCGTCCGATGTACTGAACGGAAGGTGCGTCTCTCTCGTAGATCCAGGGAGTACAAGGCCAGTTGCCAGCCTGGGCGCTTCGACGATCCGGGCACTGCCAGCGACTTTGCCGTGATTCATCGCTTCTTGTTAGACCTATAAGAGGTTTCTGTGGTCCTACTTTATTTCGTATCAAGGGACCTCCAATCTCCTACTTTAGATGCTTAAGTCGCAACTATCCATTCTCTTCTGCCTCCAGGTCGGGTTGAGGATCCAACAGAAGCGGACGCCGCCTTGATCCTTGCTCATCAGTATCGCCAATCCATTGACCTTCCGCTTCCTAAATCGCCGGTCGATATCTAAGTCTTGGTTTCTTCTAAACCGTTGATATCATGGTTAACAGGCTGTGGTCATATGAAGAGGAGGAGGTGTTCTGGAAGGCACGACTACCGTCCCGGGCATATCCCCTGGTTGCTCTGCTCATTTTCTGGTTCTTCTGTATTTCCTAACAGCAGGACCTGCAGATTATTATTCCGAAGTCACCCAAGCGTATCGGAGTCGATCGTGCCAGTGATGGCCTCGGCTGGAAGGAGTGCGCCGCCGACATGAAGGCCATATTTGGAGCCGGCGCCCGTCGGAACTACACCCATTTGAGTCTATGTACGTGAGATTGTATTCACCAAAAGCCACCTCCCCCACGGCAGCGACAGGCCTGACTCTTTCCTAGTTGAGCACTGGTTCCAAAATGCTGTCAAGCAGCGGTTCTCACCTCATGCGCACACCTTTGTGCAAGCGTACCTAGAGAGTAGGTTCCTATCACTCCTTCCCTTTCACTACAAAACTAGAGGATCCCCCCTTGCAGGGTGGTTATCCCACGGCTGCTGATCAGGAGCTAGACTGCCAACCATCCGATCTCAACTCGAAGCGTCATCCTCTGAAGAAGCGAAATGTTGGCAAAAAGAAGGCTGCGGCCCGACCCAAGGGACTTAGCGGAGGTGAGGTGGGTATGCTAAATGCTCGGAATAATTTCGTCATTTTCTCCGACAACACGGCTGGTAGCAACTCAAGCGAGTTCGACGACGACAGTTCTACTAGTGTCGCTCTTCGAGCCTCTCAACCCCTCGAGGCTCTCCCGGACCCAGGCAATCATGGGGACACTGGGAAGGCCATGAGAGAGAATGGACCCAAGCCACACCAGTCCCATCCGGCTGGCTTGAGTTGTGGGGGCATCTGCACCGATGTATCGTCTCTCGCCGTCGCATCCCGAGACAACATGACCCGCGGTTCTGAGGCCCTGGAGCAGGGTGCGAATAGGGAAGACACGCTTTTTGTGAGTCAGTCGCCTGTGTGAGCTTAAATCAGGCGATGAGGCCGGCCCTAGTGCTTAGAGCCATAAAAAGTAAAGTAGACACGGAATCCGGGGCGAATGGCTACGGAAGAGGGATAATACAGATGCATGGACGTGCACTTCAGTACTACCGAGAAGCGGCCAAACCTTTTTTTGTGATCTCGACAGCTGCTCTACCTCCAAGGGGACGGCCCCGAGTGCCACGCGTCACGCAGCTTCGTGGGCAGAAATGGGCACGCCAGAGGTCGCCCACTCTTGACTGTTGCAAGGCCAGTGGAATGGAATGCAAAACCGCCCGTGGTATCTCATCGTGATATCGCCTACTAGGCCGCCTGGATGAAAGTGTATACGATCCCCGCTGTGGCTTCAAGTCCTTGAAGACACTGGTATTAAGCTGACTAGGCCTACTTTGACCCCCTAGAAGGTCTACACAAGTGGGTGTCATAGTGGCATCTGTTGTAGTGTTCTGGTTGCTGGAGATGCTGCCTGGGATGATTGAGTCATAGTGCCAGTCACGAGCCCACGGGTTGACTCCCACCTTCACTGTGTGTTCAGACAGCTTGCCAGCCCATCAACAAAGCTGTCTGAATATACAAAGCACTTCGTCGCCTCGGAAACAGGGTTTCGGAGGCCAATCTCGGATCTTTGAACGAAGTGAGCTGGGACCCACCTTTCTCAAAATGTGCTGGAGCTTCGAAATTTGCCATCGTGCACAGGCTATCTACGTCTGGCTATATATTTCTGGCCACCCTCGCGCTGGCTTTACCTGATTTCCTCTTCTTTTTTCCCTTGCCTTCGGGCATTTGGTCAAAGACATCCTTCTGAAGAAGATCAGCATTCACCAGAAAGGTATGGTTCACTGGTACCGGAAACGGCATCCTGTAATCTTCGCGGCCCGTTGGAGGGGCCCGCCCGTTATTGTGGAAGTTCTGTCTGACCTAATATCTGGCCCTATTACTGTAATACTTAACTTAACCTCTTAACCGTTCCATCCCTGTAATATAAGGAGTTTGATACATATTTGACCAAGATAGCCCCGTTTGTGTAGTCCGGAAGTGATTTTCTGTAAGGAGGTTTCCCAAAAGGGGGGTTGGCAGGTAGCACAACTTGACGGGACCGCTGGAACTACGGTAACGAGACGATGGAGTTACACAGGCAGTACCACTGTGGTCGCTAGAAGCGATCATGGGCTTAATCTTTTACTCTATAGTGTAGCGGTCATGGTACGACGTTACAGGAGGCCTTTGATCAAGAAGAGGCCAGAGTTTAGTCTTATTTAGAATCTAGTCCTTACTCATTCACACTATTTGTATACTACGTGCGCGCTGCTCTGATCCTATTGTATCTATCTCCCCACTCTGCTACAAACAGCCCTGACAGATATTGATATGGGGCGGGCGAGCCCTGGCTGAGCTCGCTGGAGGCTGCGAGGCCTTAGCGAGCTCCCAAGGGTGGATCGCTAGGTGGCCGGTGCCCCGATCAGGGGCTTGTAAATAAATAGCATTCGTTTTTCGCGCTCCCCTTAAGGGTGTACGTCCACTTCGCTTTCTTTTCTTTTCTCAAGAAGCAAGGAATCAACCTGTCTTTTCCCAACGCACAAATTGCACGTGATACGCTATCACGGGGGGCTTACGCCCCAATTCTTTGACCTTTGATCAGAGCCCAGAATGCTTTGTCTGCTTCCTAACATACCGCTGAGACCACATCGTCAGCGTGGCCCTACGCCAGGAGCAACCAGTGGGTGGCTCGCGTATTAGAACCACCGCGTTAACCAGACTGTTAGGTGTGGTGTGTGTAGTTTGTGTGCCTAAAGGCGATCAGATTGCACTTTCCCCTCTACAATATACTCTTTGTAAGACTTTAGCGGTTCAACACTGTTGCAGTAAAGGCATCGCTTCTAATGATATACCTCACAGAGATGCCAATTGAGGTTTAGGCCAGCAAATAATTCTCGGCATTTGACACACTGCCGGATTTTATGTGCTGCGTTGATATGGCCTACATCGCCTACAAATACCTCGGCTAAATCCTGCTACCAGAGCTTGTTCTCCATGATAAGCTTCCAACAGAATGGCTAGCGGGAGATGCTTGGACCACAGGTCACCATCCAGCCCTTTGCATTCTGGACATGGCTCCCAAGAATACGATAATAAAAGATGAGCTTGAAGTTGGACATCGAAATAGTGACACAAGGAGGAGTTCTCGATAAAGAGAAAAGGAAAGAGGACGACGCTTTGCGCTGCCCTCGCTAGAGGTTCTTGTACGCTCCATCTTTGCTGTTGTTCTTCCTCCTTCCCCTCCCTCCCTTCGCCGTTCAAGCTTTGGGTAAGTCTCCCTGCATTCCACAGAAGTCTAACCCCAGCTGCCAAGCAGCTAACCTTTTTTTAGCCTGCTTGTCAGTTTGCCGTGTGTCCGACAGTTGGCTACAGTTGGCATTGCGTGAGTCAAGTGCTCGACTAGTCGGCCGAAGGCGCCGTGAGGCTGTACAGGCTCCAGCCCATTACACAAAATAATATTCGGTAGACATTTGCGCTTGCAGTACGCCGATACGCTGCAATATACATAGATTACAAAGGAGAAAAAAAAATCTCTGTAGTGGAGGAGTAACGGGATAGTTTGGTTTTTAAAAACAAGACCGATAAATAGCGCTGCAAGCTTTTAAATAGTTGTTCCTGCATCCCCATTCCTCGGATTTGTAATAGAACCCCTCCTCCTGTAGGGCGTTGGCATAGTAGCGTGGGGAGGAATTGGGTTCCCGCACAAACCCTGAGGCTGAGTTGCAGGCCAGGAGGCACAGTGCATTTACGCTTATAATTAGCGGAATATCTACAGTCCCAAATATTCCCACCTCCACCTTAACCATAAACAGAAATAACTTGTTGTCTAAATGCTAAAACCTTCAAATATAAAAAACCAAGCCTTCCCGACGTGCACAAGTTTTTTTTACCCTCCCTCCACCAGTCGATGCTGAACTGAGCCTTCCTGACGTGGCTCTCCTCCGAGTATCAGTCAGCAACTTCATCCCTCGTCCAAACTTGGGTCAATATGGATCAGGGTTTTAGATCTCTTGGAGCTCTAGGAATGGTAGCAATGGCAGCTATCATCGGTGCCATCGATCCCGCAAGAGGCCGTAACAATCCGTACATGCAAACTATCGGCGCATGGGGTTACCACGTCCAGTCTAACATCCTACGGATACCGCCCAGGTTTGGCTTCTTTTCGCCTGGTCCAGCGCATGTACAAGGGCTGGAAGGTGCTATCTTTGCGAAGATAATCCTCGCTCTGCTCCCTGTTTTTCTTGCCCTCTGGTTCCATGGAATCGACTCCTTATCTAGCGATTTTCTTGTGAAGATTGCACTGATGATGGCCACCGTACCTATGTTAGGCTGGGCCATAGCTATTCAGGTGAGTTTTCTGGTTTATAAACATCCTTTCTTATTTTCAGGTTAAAAATGTGTCCTGACACGTGAAGAATCGCAACCGCCCTGTTGTCCATCGGGGTAGACCTTGAGGTCCTTGGGTCCTGGTTCACTTTGGAGCAGAACTAGTGACGGCATATGATGACATCGCACTGGAGCGAATTATATCTTGGAAGGAGAGTCTGCTAAGATTTTTGGGGGGGGCCCGGTGGCAAGCGTGAAGCTTCTGGGGTCAGAAGGCATAGAAATAAACTCCTATCCGCCTCTATATGCAGCCTCCTCTTCGGGTGGCGATATTATTATCGTGGGCACAGAGCTCTGATACTATTTACGCCATTCACCACTATCTTTATTCCTTTAAAAAACCCTTAAGGCATTCAAAATGTGTATGTATACGTATTTGTTGGTCGGTCGAACACCTTGACATCAGCTGCGCCTTCCTGGGTAGTCTTTAGAGGCAAGAACGCTTCATCTCTGTCTGAACTCGGTACCTGCCATGACTGCCATTGCCATTACTACCAGGAGCCTTGTACGCTCCTTCCACGAGACACACCCACTACCCACAAACTTTTAAGATTGAACCCTTTGCCTCAGAGCCCTCTCATGTCCTTTTCTCCTCACCGAAACCATCCTGCACCCAGAGATCCGCTTTCGAACATGAATATCATTATCCAACTCATCCTCTCTCTTCTTCCTCGCGACATCACCACATGCATTCTCCTTTGGGTGGTTGTGCCAGGTTTGAGGAGTCTCCTTGAGGGCTACCTGGCCCAGCTGTTTGGGCTCGACCGCCTTTGGGGGCAATTCGAGCAGGCAGTTGGGTTCTGGGTAGTGATGATGATAGCGGCCTTTGCCGTGAACTTTGTTCGCGTCTTGGCTCGCTAGAGGACTCATGCTCCTCAGAGTGATGAAGGCCTAGTCCTGAGCTCTCGCGTGCAGGCGCGAAGACCACGGTACCCGGCGGAAATTTTTGAAACCTCTCAAGCTAGCCTTGACTTTCTTCTCTCAAGATCAGTGGTCTACACGCCCTCATGGGTACCGCTTGATCATCGGCCTCTTTGGTCCATTCCCTTTTATGAATGGCGCCGCTCTCGCTGCCTCTCTCTTCTCCAAGGAATCCGTCCAGATAAGTCTTCCTCGACCTTGTTCCCAGACACTTCTTTCTGCAATGGTTCACTTCTAACTAATAGAGGCCAGGATAGTTAACCTTTTGCTCCACACAACAATCCAATCTGTTCCGAATTGCACCCCCACGACATTCCGAACCCATTCCATTCTCAATTCTCCACGCCTCGAGCATGTCGTGACGAACCAGACAATGTTGGGTCGACAGCCCATGGCTGGTGTCCAGCGGGGTTGTTTGTTGGGTGGCCAGGGGTTGGTACAGCGGGCTGGCGTATGCTGTTTCCCAGGGGGGGGGGGGGGGGTTCTGGAGGATGGCTAGAAGATTGTGCTGAATTAAGTTCTATGCTATCGGTGTCAGTGTAAATAGTATAGTCTCGCATCATTCACACACTTGAAAGTCACCTGTTCTCACTCTTCGATATAGCGGTTGGTGCTCATATCTTTGGCAAGTTCACAAAAAGCAGGTGTTCTTTCAGTGGTGCCAGATGTCTCTAATGAACAGCTCCATAGGCTTTCTGCTCAGTTTCTCATGAACCCGGCAATCGGCTTAGAAAGGAGGCCTAGAACAAATTTCTGTGCCACGGTCTGCGGATCAAAGTATAAAGACCCTGTATTGATCCAAAATGTCGCCCCCCAAGGCAACATGTACGACCATACCCGCTGTAAAGCACAGGATCCCGTCCGATCTCCATAGTTAAGCCAGCGAGGGCCAGAATAGTAGCTGGGTCGGTGACGACCAGCGAAGTCCTGGTGTTGTACATTTTTGCCCCTCTACCAAAGGAGCTTTAAGTAAGAGTGACGCCGCTCTTTCCACGACTCGACTAAAAGTCAAGTCACACATGGGAAAGGCGGCCCACTGCTGCCTTGGTTGGTGCTCCACCCACAGGCGACGCAAATGACCTGAGTTCTCTGTTTTTAGCACAAGAGCTACGAGTCTCGCCTATCGCGCGAGTTAAGTGCCCTAGTGTCTGGTGTTTTGAGTAACTGCTTAGGCGACTGATTGGCTGAAGGCGCCTTAAGGCGGTACGGGCTCCAGCCTGTTATAGGTTGAAATATCTCTGGGGGTTAATTGAGGAGGACTAGAAGGCCTTTGGGGGCGGGGGGGGGGGGGGGGTTAACTACTGCTTGACTGCTTTTTCTTTATATATATATTTGAAAAGCTTAATATAAAGTGTGGCTATTCAACTAAACTGTAGGATCGCTCTGGTAGTGGTAGATATAGTAGCTAAGGCACTCTATGAGGTAACGCACGTCGGTTTTCAACTCTCTGTCACGGGGAAGCCGACCCTTTGACCGCTAGCGTGCCGTGTCCGCTTGTCTCTGGAATGAACCCTTCAAATCCCGATTCGGTCGGTGGCATACCCACAAGCTCGTGCGACCCCGACGCGTCCCGGATCCTCCACTGGGTCCAAACTGGCATTCACATCATCGCGAGCGATTCGAGCAAGCGCAAAAGACGCGACGTCGGGAGTATTAGCGTGCCAAGCTACGGAGAGCAGGACGATGCCACCGATGACAGCGATTCTACGCCTTCGTCTACCCAGTCGACTGACTAGCTTATTGGATGCGAAAACGACCTCCTCATCCCAACTGTCCACGAGATCAAATGAACCTTCTTGGCGGCACAGCATACGTGGCTCTGGTTTGTTTCTCGTGCTAGAACTATTCTGCCCGCTTGTATGCCATCTAGCGTCTTTGAACCCTCTGTAACGCTGAAAGATGTACCTGCTTTCCCGGAATATGTCCCACGGAATTTTAGTATGCAAGGAGTGGCTGTCTGGCAATACGAACTGGCGAAGAAGAGGAGTCTTTGGTGTACGGCCCCGGAAAGTCGATTCCTGTCAGTTTGGATAAGGGGGTTCACAAGAAAGCACGTGCCCCTTGACCACGGTAAAAACGCAGTCAAGGGTCATGGCTGTAGGGCGTGACAAAGACTAGGCTAGACACCTCCCCCCTCCCAGTAGTCTGCTAGTGTCTAAGAATCTAGTTACTATCTTATAGCTTAAGAAACAGTGATAATATATATTAGGACAGCGAGTTGGTTGCAGGCATAGCTTCGGCTAAGCCCGGATCCCCCAATCCCAGGCGGCACGGCAAGTACCTCGAGAAAATAATATTGTTAGTACCCGTGGCCCCGCCTTGGGACTCCGTACCATACGGGCTGACCACAACGGGACCCATTGGGCGTTTGGTCATGGAAAATTTGCCATCGTGCACAGGCCAGCTACCTACAACTATATAACACAGGCTACCCTCTGCGCTTCTTGACCTGATATCTTCTCCTTTTCTCCTTGCCTTCGGGCATTTGGTCAATTTGAAACGATACAGAGAAGATTAGCATGGCCCCTGCACTAAGGATGACACGCTACTCAAAGAGACGCTACCAATTTTTTCACTT
>MU270053.1:0-116013 GCA_021432635.1 Thozetella sp. PMI_491 | reverse complement strand
TAACTACTGCTTGACTGCTTTTTCTTTATATATATATTTGAAAAGCTTAATATAAAGTGTGGCTATTCAACTAAACTGTAGGATCGCTCTGGTAGTGGTAGATATAGTAGCTAAGGCACTCTATGAGGTAACGCACGTCGGTTTTCAACTCTCTGTCACGGGGAAGCCGACCCTTTGACCGCTAGCGTGCCGTGTCCGCTTGTCTCTGGAATGAACCCTTCAAATCCCGATTCGGTCGGTGGCATACCCACAAGCTCGTGCGACCCCGACGCGTCCCGGATCCTCCACTGGGTCCAAACTGGCATTCACATCATCGCGAGCGATTCGAGCAAGCGCAAAAGACGCGACGTCGGGAGTATTAGCGTGCCAAGCTACGGAGAGCAGGACGATGCCACCGATGACAGCGATTCTACGCCTTCGTCTACCCAGTCGACTGACTAGCTTATTGGATGCGAAAACGACCTCCTCATCCCAACTGTCCACGAGATCAAATGAACCTTCTTGGCGGCACAGCATACGTGGCTCTGGTTTGTTTCTCGTGCTAGAACTATTCTGCCCGCTTGTATGCCATCTAGCGTCTTTGAACCCTCTGTAACGCTGAAAGATGTACCTGCTTTCCCGGAATATGTCCCACGGAATTTTAGTATGCAAGGAGTGGCTGTCTGGCAATACGAACTGGCGAAGAAGAGGAGTCTTTGGTGTACGGCCCCGGAAAGTCGATTCCTGTCAGTTTGGATAAGGGGGTTCACAAGAAAGCACGTGCCCCTTGACCACGGTAAAAACGCAGTCAAGGGTCATGGCTGTAGGGCGTGACAAAGACTAGGCTAGACACCTCCCCCCTCCCAGTAGTCTGCTAGTGTCTAAGAATCTAGTTACTATCTTATAGCTTAAGAAACAGTGATAATATATATTAGGACAGCGAGTTGGTTGCAGGCATAGCTTCGGCTAAGCCCGGATCCCCCAATCCCAGGCGGCACGGCAAGTACCTCGAGAAAATAATATTGTTAGTACCCGTGGCCCCGCCTTGGGACTCCGTACCATACGGGCTGACCACAACGGGACCCATTGGGCGTTTGGTCATGGAAAATTTGCCATCGTGCACAGGCCAGCTACCTACAACTATATAACACAGGCTACCCTCTGCGCTTCTTGACCTGATATCTTCTCCTTTTCTCCTTGCCTTCGGGCATTTGGTCAATTTGAAACGATACAGAGAAGATTAGCATGGCCCCTGCACTAAGGATGACACGCTACTCAAAGAGACGCTACCAATTTTTTCACTTGGCTCGTCGCCTTGCTGCGATGACTTTGGGAAGAAATCCAGAATCTACTTAGGGCAGGAACTCTACTGGTTGAGGCTAGCTACCCGCAGGTTGAATCCTGGTTATAGAAGCTGCAGCTGTGGAAGGGCCCGGTAGTGCTGGAATTGTGGGGTGGTGGATCGTGCACATCCTTGCAGAAGCGGCTTGGGAGGTCAGCTGCGAAGTCGAACGACAACGAGAGAAGTCTGCGCCCGAGCTCACTTTGCTCGCAAATCACTGTCAGTTTGGCTCTGAATCACCGCCAGTCAAGTGTCGTTCAACTCTTTGTCGTTGTTGGCCTCCTTATCCGAATAGAGACCCTCGGTCTTTTGATTTTGCTAGTCAATAGCTTCTTGTCTCACCTTCAAACCTTCTGTAAGCTGTGGGATTTGCATCTGGGCAGGTTCAGTAGGGCGCACTGGCGGATTCGGGATCTCTCTGTCCCCTCACTGCGTTCCTCTCGGCATCCCGTCTTCTCGATCAACCCTGGAGCACTCCATAAGCCCTGCGCGAGTTGTGACGACCCCTAGCGACAACAGTACCCAGCTTCCAGCATGGTACGCAACATCGTAGTGCTCGGGGGCAATTCCCACCCTGGCTTTGTCGAGAGCGTTTGCGAATTCCTCAGTATCCCGCCTTCCAACCGCATCTTGACCAAGTTTTCGAGCGGCGAGTCGCGCTGTGAGATCCAGGATAGCGTGCGTGGCAAAGATGTCTACATTATCCAATCGTTCGGGGTCGGCGCCGAAGGCAGTCGCGTCAACGACCACTTCATGGAGCTCTGCATCATGATCTCGGCGTGCAAGACCGGTTCGGCGAAGCGAGTGACGGCCGTCCTCCCGCTGTTTCCTTACTCGCGCCAGCCAGATCTTCCCTACAGGAAGGCTGGGGCGCCGCTGTCCAAAGCGCCGAGCGAGTTTGCCTTCGACAGCATACCCCCTACCCCGGGGCCGAACATGCCGCGCACGCCGGGGCTCTCGAACGGAGTGGACATCACAGAGCTGATGGCCAAAGCATCCTTCTCGGCCAGCACCGCAGCATCGGCAACGCCAGCAATCAGCGGCCCAGGCTACGGGCTGCAGAGGACATACACCACGCACGACTACGAAAACCCGTCCCTGGTCATGGCGTTTCAAGCCAAGCCAGGCTACAAGCAATGGGTCGCGCAGGCGGGCAATTTGGTGGCAGATCTATTGACGTGCGCTGGCGCAGACCGTGTCTTGACTTGCGACCTCCACGAAAGCACCTACCAGGGGTTCTTTGACATTCCAGGCAAGTGCTCGGTCAAGATCTACCGCCTGCTTGGGTGGATGGACCTGGGGGCTCCATAGCGCTAACCACGTCTGTAGTTGATAACCTCTTCGGCCGGCCGCTTTTAATGCGCTACATCAAGACGAATATCGAGAACTACAAGGACGCCGTGATTGTTAGTCCGGACGCAGGAGGTGCTAAGCGGGCAACCGCCATCGCCGACGGCCTGGGCATGGCGTTCGCCCTGATCCACAAGGTACACAGAGCCGTCTCGAGCACTTCTACGGCTCTCATGCTAACCTTTGGCTCAGGAACGACGCCCAACCCGGATCACGGAGAGTCAGAAAGCATCCATGATGCTCGTGGGTAACGTCGCCAATCGCGTGTGCATCCTCGTCGATGATCTGGCGGACACATCGAGCACCATTGTGCGGGCGGCCAAGCTGCTCAAGAAGGAGCGAGCAACCAAGGTGTACGCGCTTCTGACCCATGGCGTCTTCAGCGGGGATGCTATCGCGAGGATCAACGCATCGGCGCTCGACAAGATTGTTGTCACCAACACAGTGGCCCAGGATGAGAACCGAGCGCAGTGTCCTAAACTGGAAGTGCTGGAAGTCTCGCGTTACTTTGCGGAGGCAATCCGGCGGGTCCACCATGGCGAGTCCATCAGCGTGTTGTTCCAGTATGACTAGGGCCGATGAGTTGGCATGTCGATGCGTTTTTTGCGAGATACCCTTATGATGTCACGATATGGCTATGGACTCGCTTCAGAGTACTTTACGGTCGGTTGGAGGCGTTGGGCTAAGGGGCCTGCTGGCTACAGCTGCAGACGGCGGAACAAAAATGGGGCGACGGCGAACAAAATCACCAGGGAGCTAGAATGCAAGGCAGCTAGGCGGTTATGGTTTCGTGGTGGCAAGGGTTGGAACAGTCCGCAAATAAATGGGTTGATCTTTGCCTTCCGCTTCCCTCAATTTTCTCGCCAGTAGGCCGTAGAAGAGCAGGTTAGCCTGCCCAGGTGTCAACGAGCCGCTACTGACTCCCGACCTGAGAGCGCAACATATCGTAGATGGAATGCTTCCATTTTAATAGTCTCGGAGTATCTTTGTAGCTTCATACGCTAGGTGTCCCCCTTATATACTGCCTTTGGTATATGGATCTACTCTGGCTTCAACCTTCAGCAGAACGGTTGCTTGAATGCCAGTTTCATTCATAAACCTAGATAACAAGGGAGCCCGCCTTTCCCTGTCGTCAGCTCAGCTTTGATACTGAAATGAGAATAAATATAGTCGCTGAAGCGTCTTCGACCTGCATATCGTAATCACGGCTTGTTGACAGCCAACGACACGGATTCATTGTAGTGCTCCTGGCGGCAAACGCTGCGGACAGAAAGCGCGATCCCGCAAGGTCATCATAGCGACGACGATACCACAATCACTTTGAACGAAGCAGGCACCGACGACTAAGCAAAAATAATTGCAAGTTTGCCCTAAAGAAACATTCCACCTTCCATTTGTTTCTCCCTTCTTCCTTAATCTTTCTACCCTAGAGAACTTGATCGTCTTCTTCCCTGGAACAGTACCATCTCTCGCCCAGCCCAGCCTCCTCCAACGCCGTCATCCAGTTTGCGGCCAGGATGGAAAATATGTTCACTTGTAAGGCGCCTAAGTGTAGCCGCACTTTCACCAACGAGCTTGAGCTCCTCGGCCACTGGAAGGATGAGTTTTCCCGTGGGAAAGGCCATCACTACTGCGAAAAATGCATGACAGTGTTTGGGAGCAAGGATACCTGGTCCTACCACCGGAAAGCGGTAAGAGAATTAAGGAAACTTGCCTATTCGACTTGCTAATTCGAGCTCTAGCTTCACCCAGAGAAGCAAAGCATCTCATGCCCTGGATGTCAGAGGGTATTCGACCGTGTCGGTGCCTGGATAGGCCACATAGAGCGCAAGGGCTGCCACAACATCTCTATTGCGCGCCTTAAAGCTCTCAGAGAGAGCCAGAAGGATGGTCTCGGTGGACCGGGTGGCTTTGGTGCTGGAACCCAAGAGCGCGGAAACGAGCCGAGCCCTGGTCGTCAGTTTGATCCCAGCTCGGCCGACTTCAACCCCATGAACTATTGGTGCGCCATTATTAGTAAGTTCAAGTGCCCATATGAGAACTGCTGGTAAGTATTGACTAAACACGGCCGTCGAATACCTCTAATAGTCTCTTGACAGGAAGTCGTTTCCCACCGTCGGTTCCTTTAAGGGCCACCTGAAGTCGCCTGCCCACACGAAGGCCCGCCAGGTGCAGTGTCCACATTGCAACCACTGGTTTGATAACTTGGCGAGTCTGGTCCAGCACGCAGAGAGCTACGGAAAGTGCAAGCTCAAGACGACGACTGAGTTTCGTCTGTTCGTGCGCCTGGCCACGGGTGGCCTCATCGACGTGGACCTGGAGGATCCTAACTCGGACGGCACGGTCAAATACTTCATCTCGGCGGACGCTTACGGCACACTCGGCCTCCAGCAGCCCGCAGAGACTACTATTAAGGGTATAGAGATCTAAGAGAAGAACACGTGGGATTATCGCTATCCAAGCTTTATAAAGAGCAAGCAAGCTATAGCTTGTACTTGGCGTTGGCAGCCTAGCGGAGCCTCGGGTGGGAGAAGGCGAGCTTTCGTTTTGAGACTAGAGCAAATGAAGGACATGCTAGTGATGAACTCATCCGGTAGGCCTAGATCACTTTCACTGTTTGTGGCTGGCCGGTTTTGCCGACGGGCAAACGGCCCCCCTATAACTTCCATGACAAAGTCAAGTGTAAGGCAAAACAGAATACGGATGACAAGAACGATGCTCTACAACATGCCCATGTACACTGTTTCGTCATTGCGACTGTAATGGGTCCGGCAATAGGTATCTTTTCCGGTTGAAAGCACAACGAATTCAAGAGGACACGCGAGTCAACATTCTGAGGCAGAAAATTGGTCGCTGTCTTTCACGAGTAATTGGCACCGTCGAGTTGATAGACGGTTTCGCTGCCCCTGAGCCGAGCGGAGATGTGGCGGGGTCGGCCAATATAATGTGGCAGCGCCAGCCGATAGACGCAAGCTGTTCATTGAGCAAGCTCTCGTCATCGCTTCCGGCTCCTCCAACCACCCAAGAGACAGATTGCCAGAACCACCCAAGAGAAAGACCAAAACCCTCTTTTTCTTGCGCGGTTGTTGCCTCTACTTCCACCCATGGTAAACGGCACTTAGTCGCATTCCTCGTCTCGTATCAATCATGGCGTCGCCCACGCCCAAGTTCAACTCCAAATCCCCCACCATTCGCCGCATCCGTAAGTCGCCTCTCTCAGGCCTCCTTTCCGTCCTCTGCCACCCCACGTAGCCAGGATCGTATTCTCACGCCTTCATCCTCTCTGTATAGTTCGAGAAGCGCAAGAAATCTCGTCCTCCCCCTCTCCCGACTACACGGCCACCCCGCTGGAGACAGATCTCTTCGAGTGGCACTTCACACTGCGCGGTCCGCCCAACTCCTCCTACGCCGACGGCATCTACCACGGGCGCATCGTGCTGCCACCTACCTATCCACTGCGCCCACCGTCGTTCCGCTTTACGACGCCGTCGGGACGCTTCGAGGCCAACCGCGAGATCTGCTTGTCCATCAGCGGCCACCACGAGGAGACATGGCAGCCGGCATGGGGAGTGCGGACCGCGCTGGTTGCGCTGCGGTCTTTCATGGAGACGGACCCCAAGGGCCAGCTCGGGGGGCTGGAAACGAGCGATGCCGTGCGCCGGCGACTCGCCGGCGAGAGCCAGGGCTTCCGGTGCGCGGCGTGCGGCAAGACCAACGCCGAGATCATCCGGGCCTGCGAGGAGGCCGCGCGCGAGCACGAGGCCGAGCAGGGCACCGCGAGCAAGGAAGTTGAGGTCCCGGCCGACCTAAAGATGGGCTGGCGTGACGAGATGGGGGCCAAGTCAAAGGCTGCGGCGGCCGAGAAGCCGGACGGGGAGGATGAGGAGAGCGCTCAGCTTGCCGAGGGATTCGTGCAGACGGTACCGCTGGCGCCGGCCCGACAAAATACAGCGTCAACGCCGGCCCGGCCGGGCCAAGGAGTACCGCAGCCGACGGGGACGGTACCGGTCGTGAATGTGCGGCCTGCGGCGGCTATGGCACAGCGAGTGCAAACCCGCCAGACGCACAATGAGGGCGTGCCCGCTTGGGTAGACCAGCTGATCGTGGCCCTGGGCGTCGTGTTGGTGGCGCTGATTCTGAAGGTGATGCTTGCATAGGTGGATTGAGGCTTGATTTCAGCCTCTTGTGCTATTAGATGGGAAGGGCCCTGGGCGGTACAGGCGTTCACAAAGACGGTGGCGGCATTTACTTTCGGGCGTTCTGGTATTTATGTAGCATGCAGAGACTCTGCAGCCAGGGCTTTTGCATTGGCACGTTCAGCGACAAGATCTGAATCACTACCTGAACATATCACTCTATACTCTATGATTTCTTTGGCCCAGAATTAGAAGGGCGGCCCAGTCGCCATGCTCATTATACTCGTAGCATTCGTAACGGCTTTGTTATGCCTTATACAAGAGGACAAGGAGGGAACTGCTGCTCTTCGGCCCCTTACCAGCCGTCTCCTTCCTGCTCTATCGGTCTCGGGTTCTGAGTGATCTCCCGAATTACCTCCCTCGTCCTTGTGTTGTCCTCGAAGCTGAGGTTGATCAGGTCGATGATTTCCGTGGCAGTGAAGTACAGACCGAGCTCGGACTCCATCCACAGGTACCTAACGTCCTTGAGATTGCTCTGCAGCACCTCGGAGAGGTACTTCAGCCGCAGCCAAGACGCGGCATACTGTGCCGTCATGGGAATCTCTTCGCCACCGGGTTCCTGGGCACGGCCGTGGACGCGGCTGGGCAGGAATAGGTCGTCGAGCTCCGTAACCGTCGCGATGTACCTGGCAATGTTGTATGCCTCTTCCTGGCCGATCGAGCTCATATCCATTACGTCGCCAACGATCTTGGCCGAGACGGCGTCGACGAGGGATCCTACGGCTTGGTACCAAGCAGATCGGGGAAGGATGCTCTGCCAGGTGATGGCCATGGCGCGAACCCGTGCGACGGCGGACTCTACGCAGCTCTCCGTCTCGTCTTGCTGCATGAGATTTTGTTCTCCTAGGTTTAACGTCAGCGGCTACTTCAACCGGAAGCGGAGGTGTCTGAGCGATATACCTCCTAGTAGATCCCTGAGAACCGTTTTCTGGATATTCATCTCGTTGCTGTACGCGCGGTTGGCAAAGCTGTGCAGGGATTTCACGTCGTTATCCATACGGAGCATGTTCTGCGCCCTCGTGCTAAGGTCCTCTCGCTTCTTCCAGGTGGAAGAGAACTCAGCCAGTCGTTCGCTGAGGTACATGGCGTCGTTGTATAGGTACCTATCGAGTGTTAGGCGTGCCTCTCATCTCGGAGCGTCAGTACTTACATGTTGCCACCCATGTCGAACGAGTAATAATATGGCGAGATGGCTCGGAACATGGCTAGAGCAAGAGTCGGTAGACTGAACAAGCCAGCCACGGCCGAAACCACGGGGCTGTTCGCGTACGAGTCCTGCGTGAGCGCTGCTCCGTCTTCGAGGATAGCAAAAATGAGCGCCAAGACGGGTTCCGGCATCGACGAGATGTTGTATGTTTCCTTTAGGGTCATCTCTTTCGTCTGTGGAACGGCCCTGCTGGTCGTGACAGCCTTCGGGACGGCAGGTGTGGGCGTAGCATCGACCTGGGGGTCATCCTCGGCGCCGCCATCGTCACCCCAGCCCCATGCCTCTGAGGGATCTTCTTCTTCGTCCGCTTTTCCTGCCACTTGGGCTTCTTCTGGTTTTCCCTCTAGTTTTTCTTCGGTGGCTTCCTCCTCGCCCCAGCCCCAGGCATCTGCCCCATCATCCTCCCCTGTTGCCGGGTCATCACCCGCTTTGTCTGGCTCGAGCTCAGCTTCTCCTTGATTTCCATCATCTGACCATGCAGCATCCCAGCCGTGGTCGTCTGCGGAGGCTGTGGCACCTGTCGTGGCGAGCTCCATGCCTTCGGACTTCGACACCATCTGCTTCTCTATCCTCTCGATCTGTTTGGGTGTCCCGAGTCCTTGGGAAAGTTGTGTGCGGACCGAGTCTAAGGCTGCTTGTCTGCACTTTGCAACCCAGACTGTTGGAGCATTGCTGACCCATTCTCTGAGATCGCCGAGTCCTGAGAGCTTAAGCCCTTCCAAGGCATCGTAGAAACCTCGTGCCTCCGCAATCACCTCCTCGAACCCCTCCATCTCATGTAGGGATGATGGAACAGCTGCGTCAAGCCAAACTGTTGTGATCTTGACAATGATTTCTGGCATCATCACAGAAGCGATGGTGTCGATAAGGTCGGACGGGAGATGTTGCACGAGAAACCCAAACACTTGTTTCAAGTCGGCGAACAGCGACTTGGCTGTCTTGTCGGCCGACCCACTAGTCTCGATAGTATTCTAATAGAGTCAGTGGCCACGTAAACTTCCTGAGGTAGGGGCGTATGCACCTTATTTATATTAACACGTGGTAGGGTGTCGCTGGAGATATCCATGCGTGGCGCGAAAATCGCTAGGTCGATGTCGCGCCAGAGTTTTTGGGCACGCTGGTCAACTTCCTTGTACGCCTTGAGGCCTATGACAGCGTCGGCAAGGCTCATCGGCTCGTCTGCGTCCATGAGATACTGCGCAATGCAACCAATGGCGGCAAGACTTACCAGGTCTACTTTCTGAGATCGACACTTTCCCAGCCTCGACGTCGACGCAGACAAGGGCATTCCAAACGTGGTCGAAGACCTCGTGGACCTCGTTTTTGAGCTCAAACGCCCGAATGTCCAGCAGTCTGATGGCGCGACAGGAGCGGCTAACAGAGATAGAGTCAAGCTCTGTCCAGGATTCTGTGCGCGCGTGTCAGCAGGCTAGCAGGGCGTGCTGGCATGAGGCACTTACTCTCGAGTAGATGAAGGGCCTCCAATATTCTTCTTTCATCTCGCGCCTTCTCTACCTGATCGAGAAGCTGGTTCACTTTCTTGACACCCTTCAATGCTTCGTGCACTTGCTGGTTGTAGTTTAGCTCCTGGATGAGGAACGCCGCCTTGCCCTCGATATCTTCAATATCCTTGCCTGAGACCGCCGGCGCTTCTGACTCCTTCAAGATCTCGTTCGCCAGCGCTTTCGACCGAATGATGTCGTCTTGGACGGACTGTGCGTTCGCCTGCCATGTCCTCACGTCGTCGGCGGTTTCCTCGTTGATAGTGTGGATCTCGGCCTGGAGGAAACACAGTCAGAGGGAGTATGCATTGCTGCGAGATCAGAGTGCCCACCTCAAGCTTTCGTTTCGCCTGGGCGAGCGCCTCGATGGCTGGCGGGAGCTCCTCAGGCCCGACGACCAAGGAGGACACTGTCTCCTCGGGGAAGGCGCCATTCACAGAAAACTCCACCAGTGCCTGAGCGACAGGCCCCAGAGGCCTTTTCGGCGCGGCCGAGGTCATACTGTCCAGTGGTTATACAGAGGGCGTGCTGGCGTAGGGGTTCTTCCTCGGGGCTAACGCGCGTGAAGATGCCACATATATGCCCGCCGGTGCAGCCGCAAGCACCGGAACGAAAGCTGGTGGGACCCGTCGCCGAATTGACTTGTGCCTGGCCACGAGTTCGGGCGCAAAAAGGAGTGGTCGCACCAGACAGGAAAGGGGGAGGGCAACGTGCCGGCTGATTCGAGGTCGAGTTGCGCTGAAGGCGTGGCTGTCGCCGTGTGTGGGTTTGACGAGCAAAGGCCAGGTTTGGTTGGAGCTACAGTACGACCAAGCTTAAGCCGAGCTCCGGCTGAGTCGCCCTGCGGGCTTCCGTACCGTTGGGGCCCGCAGCCCGGAGGTGACCACCCCTGCACGTTTGCCAGACACACGGGTTGGGGGCGGGGTTTTTTGGCGCCTTCGCCGACCAGTCATTGCTGCCAGTGGGCGGGTGAAGACCGCCTTTCCGTCCTTCAATCCCCGAACGGAGAACAGGCCCAATAGGAGCGAGGGCTTTGCCCTGTTTTCTCTGCAAAATGCAAATACCGTGCCCGAGGGGGTGGTTCTCGTTCGGGAAGCGTGGCGCGTGGTTGGTTTGTAGGCCCGAGGTTCAACGCAGTTTTTAGCGTCGGGACTGCCTGATAGTGTGTCTAGGTAGGTCAAGGTAGGTATGTATGCCTGGCTGGTCGGGAGAGGGGCCGAGGAGCTGCGACACAGCAAGTACCTCTTGGCTCTCCGTCGGTCGCTTCTCCAGAGCGCCGTCCTCGCACTTTCCAAAAAGAAGATCCAGCAGGACAAAAATTATCTTGCGCCTGTCTCGCGCCGTCTTTTGGAGTCCTTCCACCTCTGCCTCCTCCACCCCCGAGCCCCGACTCCTCGTCGCTCGCTCGATTCTGCTGCGCTGCCGCCTCTGTATTTACATCGCACCGGGAGAAAGCCTACCCACGTTAAAAAGTGAGGGGTACCTCTCGTGTGACTGCCCAACCCGAAGCATCTGCTGTTGACGGCGCGCCCACACCGGCTGGCCCCTCAGGAGCGCTTGATATAGGTCGAGAGAGTCGCCTCTTTATTGGCGTTCTGCTTGGTCTCCTTTTTTTTTCGAGGCAGCCCGACTTGCCTTACTCGCAGCCTCAGCCTGCCACGAAACAAGTGAGTAAGTGGGCAGCACCAGCCTCCTCACTATGACCCTTGGCAAGCCCACCTGATCCTGCCTTGCAATCCCCGACCGCCGACCGCTCCGGGTCGAAACTACCTACCTTAATTTGTTTTCTGGCGTCGGGTCTAGCGTGTTCTCGCCTTAGCACATCCGCCTCAATCTCCTTCCTTTGTGTCTTTTTTGATTTGTCTCTTTGCCCGCATCTGCTTTTGTGACGGTCGTGCATAGCGGGAGCCATGCGCTTGGTTCGTGGGCTCCGCGTGCGCGTTTGAGGATGCGCAGAATTCGGCGGGGCTTGCTCTATGGAGCCATCACGGCGTTTATCACAGCCTTGCTGTACCAGCAAGTTCTCTATTGGAATGCCTGGAACAAGTATGTCGGCACCGAGTTGCAGTGTCCGGAGCCCAGATATCCGTCTTTATTCACCTTCCCATGCCCCCCAGTCGTGCCCGGGTCATGCGCCGCACCGCTAGACATCTCCTAGACTCCTGTCTAGGATGAAGCTTACCGCGGCGCCTCACGTACGGGATCTGCTTCTTGACAAATAGTCAAGAAGTCCTAACAGGCGTCTTACCCTTCTTCTTTTTTCTTCCCTCTTAAGACCTTTTCCCGTTTCCTCGACTAGCCCCGCTCAGCACTGTTCTCATCAACTAATCCTTTCTCTAGGCATATTCGAGACGCGATCTCGAAGCCTTTTCGCTTCTACAGGATGCCCTCTGCTAAGGAACCGCGTTTTCGCAAGATCCAGAGCTTCCAGACGGATTATGCCCCCACAGTCATCACCCAATATGTATCTGAACGAAGTGGCATGCAGGTAATCGTGGCTGACCGCAAGGGCCCAAAGGTCAATGGCTACTTCACCTTAGCGACCGAGATCTTTGACGACTCGGGAGCGCCACACACTCTCGAGCACCTTGTTTTCATGGGCTCGCGGACCTACCAATACAAGGGCCTGCTTGACAAACTCGCTGGCCGAGCCTACTCCAACACCAATGCTTGGACTGCGGTTGATCACACCGCCTACACGCTGGAGTCGGCTGGCTGGGAGGGGTTTGCCCAGATCCTGGCGGTCTACCTTGAGCATGTCATCTTGCCAAACATTACCGACGATGCATGCGTCACAGAAGTTCACCATATCGACGGCGAGGGTAACGATGCTGGCGTTGTCTACTCGGAGATGCAGGCGCTCCAGTACAGCAGCACCGAGCTCATGGATCTCAGGGCCCGGAGGCTGCTCTACCCTGAGAACATCGGGTTTCGATATGAGACCGGCGGCATGATGGAGGCCTTGCGAGTCCTCACACCTGATCGCATCAGGGAATTCCACAAGTCTATGTATCAGCCGCGGAACCTTGCCGTTGTTATCGTCGGCGAGGCCGATCACGATAACCTCCTCCAGATCCTGGATGACTTCGAAGAAAGCATCATCGATGACGTCCCACCGTTGAACGAGAAGTTCAAGCGGTATGTATTTTCTTTTGGTCCTATCCTCACTTTCTAAAACGCTGACATTGAATATTGGAGGCCATTTGTCGATTCTGCCCAGCCGCCTTCGTTGAAGGAAAGTATTGTTGAGACCGTCGAGTTTCCGGAGGAAGATGAGTCTACGGGCGAGATTGTGATGGCGTTCTTTGGCCCGTCCTGCAACGACCAAATCCAAATTACAGCCCTTAATCTCTTGATGACCTATCTCTGTGGATCATCGGTATCGTATATCGAGAATATCATGGTCGAGAAAGAGGAGCTGGCGAGCTCGGTCTCCTGGTGGTGGGACAGCCGGCCAAACTCGGTCATCTGGTTCCAGCCCACTGGCGTCGCCACAGAGAAGCTCGAATTTGTTTACGAACGCTTGGTCTCCCTCTTGAAGGAAGTCGTCACCAAGCCCCTAGACATGAGCTACATGGGTGAGATCATTCGTCGCGAGCGCCGCCAGGTCAAATTCCAAGCTGAAGGCTCGGAACACTTCTACTCCAGCAACATCATCACCGACTATCTCTTCGGGAAGCGCGACGGCTCGACGCTCGCGGAGCTCCAGGGCCTAGAGGAATACGACGTGCTCGAGAGCTGGACCGACGAGCAATGGCGAGAATTTTTGAGACAGTGGATTTCGGACGCTAACCATGTTGCCGTTCTCGGCAAACCGTCGATGGAGCTTGCCACAAAGCTCAAAGAGACTGAAGAAGCTCGAGTGGCAAAGCGAAAAGAGGAGCTGGGCCCCGAGGGTCTGGAGAAGTTGAAGCAGAGGCTTGAAGAGGCCAAGAAGAACAACGACCACGTCATCCCCCCGGAGATGCTGGACAAGTGGAAGGTCCCCTCGCCCAACTCCATCCACTTCATCGAGTCAGCTACAGCTCGCTCCGGCAAGGCTCGGGGCATCGGCGCTCTCGATAGCCCTAGCCAAAAGATTATCGACGCAGCGCCCCAAGGGAAGCCGCTATTTGTTCAGTTCGAGAACGTCTCAACTGACTTTGTGCACATAACGGTTCACGTGGGAACCTCCGAGACTAACGTCACTTACAAGCCTCTGCTGCATCTCCTCACAGACAACTTCTTCAACACCCCGGTTATGCGAGACGGCGAGCGGATTGGCTTCGAGGATGTCGTCAAGCAACTCGAGAAGGACACCATTAGCTACCAGATCAGCGGAGCCGGTCGGATCGGCGACTATGAGAGCATGGTAATCCAGTTCCAGGTCGAGCGCGAAAAGTACGAATCCACCATCAAGTGGCTGCGCACGTTGATGTTCGACAACATCTTTGACCCTGTGCGCATCAAAGCTGCCGTAGTCAAGGCGCTAGCAGACATCCCCGAGGCAAAACGTGATGGCAGAGGCATGGCGCTCGAAGTTGACATGGCCATCCACACCGTCCGGGAATCTTTCCCAGTGGCCAAGCGAACCCTTGTGAAGGCCGTCTACCTCCGCCGTATCAAGAAGCTCCTCGAGGAGGAACCCGACACTGTCATTGGATGGTTCAAGGAACTCAGCCGCTCGCTCTTCACCTTCCAAAATATTCGCGTTCTTGTCACGGCCGATCTCGCCAAGCTTCAAAATCCTGTCGCCGCATGGGACGCCTTGTCGACTGCCCCCGGCCTGGATGCAAGCAAGGATATACTCCCCATCACCCCGCCATACAGCGTACTCAGCGATGAAGGTCGTTCCCCAGGTACTTATGGGGCTGTCGTCATCCCAATGACCACCTTGGACAGCTCTTACAGCGTCAGCACCGCGGCAGGCCTGCAGTCATATAACGATCCTCGCCTGCCTGCTTATCTTGTAGCTTTGGGCTACCTCGAGACCGTCGAGGGGCCACTATGGAATGCGGTCCGTGGTAATGGTCTCGCGTACGGCGTCTCGTTCAGCCGCGAGGTCGACGGCGGGTACATTCAATACCGGGTGTATCGATCGCCCGACGCGAGCAAAGCTATAGATGCAAGCCGCGCGACTGTTGCCAAGATCGCGTCCGGCGAGGTGCCTCTTGATCGTCATCTGATCGAGGGTGCAATCAGCGGCATTGTCATGGCGGTGGCCGACGAGCAGGCAACCATGGCGACGGCAGCACAGCAGAACTTTGTAGTTGGCGTTATCCGTGGGCTTGACGCGGGTTGGAATCGCCACATCCTGGAGCGCGTGCGGGACGTCACGGAGGATCAGATACGCGCGGCGCTGACCGACGTTGTCCTCCCAGTATTTGAACCTGGCAAGAGCAATGTAGTCGTGACGTGCGCCCCTATCATGCAAGAGGTAAGTTGCCACTACCCGGCCTGATTTTGGTTGCCACTGGTCACTCTGGTATGTGATGCGATTCTTGCTAACCGCGGACCAGAACATGGAGAAAACACTTCAGACGATGGGCTACAAGACACAGATCCAGCCCCTCTCTCACTTCTATGATGACTACGGCATCGGGGGTGGGGAGAATCCTGAGGAAGACGAGGAAGATGAAGACGACGATTCCATGGCAGGAGGCTCTCAGGATGGCTCCGGATCTGACGATGACATGGAGGACTAAGACGCATATACAAGGAGCTTAGACGCCCGGACCAATCCCATGGAATAGAAGTTTTTATGGATAGGGCGGCTATTGGGCTTCGTTTAACCAAAACATGAAAGTACTTAAACAACGCATCGTCTTGCACCTAGCTCATTATTGTTGACTGGTAGGCATTCTAATGCAACTAGGAGCACCCGGGCCCAACATTTATCCTCCTTTCAGAGAATCCCTCTTGAAGCCTACGATTGTTTGGTTCATGACCGTGTTGATCTAGCCGCGACCTGACAACGGCCCCCAGCTCTTCCTGCTTTGGCGCCAAACCCGACCCGCATTCCATCTTCGGCAACCACACGGCTGGTTTTGAAACGTGGCACATTTTCCCGGAAGAGAAGCGCTCCCAAAGCCTACATCAGGTTTGGGTACACTGGCCTCCCACCCGCTCACTTTCCCCAGCGGCATGTCTTGCGTATGCTGCGTAATACCATCTCGCTCGCTTTTCGACAGCATATGAAAGAGAGAAAGATAAGCTGGCCTCAATGTCGCAGCACTTGATACGAGCCGTGCAGACCCATCGCCCATTATTTGCCGATACGAACTGGCGGGATGCGAGCTGTATAATTGCCCCCTCAGCTTCGACAAAAGACCCTGGCGTTTCACAGTGTCTGCCAACGCAGTTTCACAGGTGCCGGTGAGGACAGCACGGCAGCGGGAGCCTCACCTTGGCTGACCCGCGTGTCTCCTCACCCGAATAAATCATCAGCCTTCTCCGACATGAGAAGAGACCCAGTATTGGAGCGGACGCCGTGGACGATTGGTTCGCCCCAGAGCACACGACGGGACGGGCGAGCCAGCGTCAGGTAGGCTATATGACCGTGTATAGACATGCATGTCCCTTTTGCCGCTGCACTGGCAGGACCCCTCAGTCGCTGCACGAGCATCACCGCGCCCATACTGCTGTTACATCCGAGGGGATGACATTAATTTGGAAGTCGTTGGCGCTGGGAGGTGAGGACCTGTACTACCCACACCCTCTGCATTGTAAAACGCTCTTAGAATTGGGAAACGGAGGCGAATGACAGAGACGGCATGGGGAGTCAGATGGATGAAACAAACGGTTCAGGAGAATGTACCGGGGAGAATGCAGCAATATGCCGCGCCGTCGCACGTGGAAAAGGGGTTAAGGTCAAGGTACTAGGCGGCGAGGAGCACAGAGCTAAGCGACCCGAGATGCTGGGAGGCCGAGAGCGAGACAGTCTTGTTTCTGCCTACGCGCTCGCGAACAAGCCCCTTCTGGAACGCGTGGAAGCTAGACTTGCCATGTGGCACATGGAGCTGATGCGCCTGTACTTCCCCTGCATAGCTGCTTGATCCCTCAGCACAAGCCCCTTGCGATCGAGAGAGTCAGGACACGGACAGTCACGCCCACCGGGCTCTTGGTTCGCACCTAGTCTCCCCGGAAATCAGGGGCATCTGCTATCACCACGCGTGCATACGACACGGTTTCCACACGAGGCTATGAATTAAAGGCCCCCTCCCTCCCTCCTTTCCGAAAGAGATGAAGGCCACGGTGGTGACCGGAGATATGCGCCCCGCAACGCGACCATGTTGGGAAGCGGTAGGTTTGGAACTTAAGTGCCATCTCCAAGGTCATGCGGCCCGTATAAGCCGGCTGGCGGGGATTCCGCCCACTTAACGATCGGGGTGGCACCCACGGGCCAGCCAACCTGGGCACTCGCTTCCTGCAATCACGCCCCTCCCGAATGGTGCATAACACCGCACACCAGCTGTGCCTCTGGTTAAATTTTTTTCCCATTGTCAGTCTTCTACGCCAAGTGCCTCCGTGCTAGCAGAAACCGTGGTGCCCCTTGCGAGAGCCTTCCTCGGCCGGTCAGGAGGATGTTGAAAGGCTTGAAGGCCGAGGCACGCAGAAGGCATGGACCCTGTATATGAGGCCACCATCGTGCCATCGCTGTGATTGATCGGGTAAAAGGAAGTGTGCCTGAAAGGAAGGCCTGGGGGAAAACCCTTGGCGATCGATGGCTGTCCAATTGGGCTGTCCCCCGGCCCTAGCAATATCAGCTCGCCGCGTGGCTGCCACGAGCTGCTTATTACCCCCCCGGCTGCGTTGGCGCCATTTGTGACCTTGCAGCAACCTCTTCGTGTCGGCGCGATTCACAACCAGCAAACCACAACGCGAGCAAGGTTCGTCGGCGCACCCACTTCGGGAGGCTCGGGCTGGCCTAGAAGCCTCCTGGCCCTCTATCTATTAGCGCCCCAGGTAATTTCGCAGTACCTATGTACTGTACTATACTGTACATAACTGAGAGGCAGCTACTGTACTTCTTGACAGGCGACGGGAACAACGGCTTCATAGCCTCGAGTAACGCATTTCTCTCGCAGCACTCTTACAGTGGCCAAAAGCAGCAGTAAGGCGCAGCCACACGGCACTACCACGCGGGCGCCTGGGGCAAGCCGTCCATTCCGCAGCTTGGCGTGTGCGATGGCTAACATATTCTCCACAACTGCCGGCCGACCGCCCTTGGCAGCGGGCAGCAAGCTCACGATCGACCAGAATTATTGCCAAGCCCGCAAGGGCATATGTAGAAAACGAGACGTCGTGCCCGGAGGGGAGAGCAATATCTCCTTACTCTAGCGATAGGATGATAGGAATGAGCTGGTGGACAGGGAGCTCTGCCGCTGGGACAGATGGCTTGGCAACCCTGCAAACGTGCAGCCACTCTGCCTAGGCCTTCAGGGCTCTAGGGGCTCCAGGGCTGTCGGATCGCCTTGCGTGTCTCATGGGGCCGGACAGTTGGGAGTCTATCAAACAGAATCCCTCGGCCCGCCTGCTATTGATGCACTTCGGACGACAGTATTGCTAGATTTGGCTATCTCTCACAGGCGAACGGACAGCACTGGCTGGATCTTCAGGGCCATGTTTGTCGGCTTGCTTTGGACAGCTCTGTTGGTCGCGTCGGGGGGTGTGGTACGGCGTGAGGATAGAACTCTTCGCGCCCCGTTAGAGGTATAACGCTTACATGGGATGCCGCCGTCTCTTCGATAATGCGATGTGGCCAATCGACCTGCCAAGCTTGGTGGTAGATCAAAGGGGTGCTTAGTATTTCGAGGACCCCCCCTCTTACCCCTCATGGGAAGTAGCCAGTCCCTCGATCATCTAAGCTACTCCAAGATCCTTCTGGGTTCGATCTGTGGTCTTGGGGTTGCGATTTGTAATGCTGACTCGCGGTCGCAAACCTCTTTCTACGACTCATGACGGCGACATGATGTGGAGGCGAGCGCGTAGCTTCCCCAGCTGGTCAGCTGTTGCGGGGGGGCTAGGCGAAAGGGCCTGGTAGTCGTTAGACCAAAGACGATCCCCACGGCCACTGAGTTGTTGCGAGCAAGGGGGTTCCTCGCGTGCCCGAAACAAACGGCTCTCCATTTTGCCGGCCTGATCGGCTTGGCTCGCGTAGTTGTTTAGACTGGGTGCTGCAAAATTTGGTCGATCCATGGCCAGTTGGTTGCTGGGGTGGGCCGGTTGCAGCTTCCCTCAGCCTAGGTTGGAGGGTGGCGGTTGCTGCCCACTGGTATGTACATACAAACTATGTACAGTACTCTGGAGGCGGAGTGCAGGTGAACCATCGGCGACGAGGGGGCCAGGGGTTACTCTGGAAGGCTTATTGGTGAGCTCCAACAGGGTATACACCATCAGCGCTACGGCCAACTGGGCTATCAGGGTGATTTTGTGGCTTTCGTCTGCAGCTAGCTGCTGGCGTGTCCGTGGGCGATGGTACCCTACCGAGTCCAGGAGTGAAGACGAGGACGGCAGGTTTTGTGGGTTGGGACGAGCGAGGGGGGACGAGGGCCGACGGCGCAAGATGTCAATACCCATTCGTACACTGTACAATTCTTTGTGCAAGAACGAGGCACATGAGGGCGCCTCGGGGCCGGCGCTCAGACTCCCGCCGTCCGGAGCAACTGCAGTGTTACGACGTCGGGGACGACAGGAGAGCCGTTCGCCGATGGAGGGAACTGCCTGTCTCGCGGATGGCGCCCCTTCCATTGTTATTCATGGAGGCGGCAGAGCCTCGCTACCGAAGATGAGACCTGCTGGGTGCGGGCGCTTTCTTGCATCGCGATTCAGTGGTCGCTGGGCAGGCTCGTCATCTCTACGCGTCGCGATTTTTCTGTTTCCTCTGCCACGACTTCTTGGCTTCTCGTACTGAGGATTGCACTAACTATAGAGCTCGGGATATAGAATATAGAAAGATCGAAGTCTTGGCCAATGCAACAACGCATGGCAAAGGGGGCCGGGGGAGGGGGGCGGTAGAAAAGGAAGGGCATCTTTACCCCGGATCCAACATTGTGTGCCACCTTGGCAGTTTGCTGGTGCCTGGGGGAATTTTGGGAGGTCGCGAAAGCTTGTGTGGCGGAAGAGCCGTGCCTTCCATAATATTTTTTTTTTGTTCTCTTTTAGACCGTCATTTGTTCAATTCTGTGATTCCTTTATAATATGTCCTATGCCACTCTGTGCAATGCTCTCCTCTTCTGCGCTAACGAGCAAGGCTAAAGCCGGCAGCCGGGGAAAGGGCCGAGCACGCTAGCAGGGCTAGGGAACATCGTCCTGACCAGATGCACAATGGCAGTGAGTCCATGCGCAAAAGAGGATAGTTGGTGACGATCGCATGCCGCAAAGGACATGAGGGCCATTTCTCTCTTTCTCTTGCTTTATACAGTAAATAAGCCCCACTTTTCAGTCGGTCCGGACAGGGCACCCGGCTCTTCGTGTTCCCTTCTGAGGCGCGGGCAGCTTTGGGCAGTTAGGCAGGTGGCCAAGTGGGTTTGGCTGGGTTGGTGCGAAGTAAGGGTCGTCCTTGACTCGGAGATCGACGCACGAAAGCTCCACCTGTTGCACATCTAGTTTCCGTCTCACTTCACCCACAATTTAACTGGAAAGTTTTGGAGGTCTGGGGTCTGGGGCCAGGTGCGCGACCCTGGATCGAGAGAGGGACCAGCGGCATGGCCTCGGCGCCTCCCCAGCGGCTCACCCGGCCGCCTGTCTGAGTCTGAGGGCAAGGACGCAAGGACTGGCATTTCTTCCAAGATTGCCCGCATAGGAACTTCATCGGTTTAACTTGGAAGAAACGGGAGATATGCAGGGCTCATATACTATGTATCCCCCTCCTTCCAATGGGAATACGATGGGGATGGGCCTCTATCGAGGCGTGTTGCAACCTGCTCGCCTGCGTAGTGCGCCATGTTCACGCAGCTCCGGGAAGCGAACGGTTGATCAGCCATTGCCATCCAAACCTGGGCCGGGGCTGCTTGCTCCAGCTGGCGCCAATGGTTACCAACTGAGGGCCTCACGGCCGGGGCCCCAACCCAACCAACCCTCGACTCAGTCACCCTTGTGGCCAGCCTTTAATCACAATTCACCGGATTGTTCACCATTTGGGCGGCATGGAGAGTCATCAAGCCATGCAAGCATGGCATCCAGGCGGCATAGCATCCAATAAGGCAGCGACTCCCGTCTCCCTCGGAGATGTTGACCAACAGAGCACAGAGCCAGAATGGGGCTATTCCCCGCCGCCACAGGTGCGCTCAAAATATCACCGTCTCGGTCGATACTACCCCGACCCTTCTTTTTATTTCCTCTTTTTCTTCCGCCCCCAAGCCAGAACCGGCAGACAAAGGGATGAAGGGGCCAGCGTGAGCTGCGTCCGATGCAATGCAGGTGCGTCAGGTTCCTACTGTTCCCAGTGCAAAAAAAAAAAAAAAAAAAAAGGTTGCCTCACGCCACGCGGCGGGCGTGAAACCAGCAGACCGTTCGCCCGAGGAGACGGTTGAGCCTGCCTGCCGTCGCACTGGACATCGCATCTTTCAACTATTACGGACTGGTACCCGTGAGACAAGTGTCCATCTGCCTGCCACCCTCCCCAGCACCCGGCGCTCGCGGGACACGCTATGGGAGCTCAAGATCTGAGCCTGCTAGCTAGCTAGGACTATAGCCGCAAACATATCTGCACGCAAGGCCATCTACTGGTCGTTGCCATGTCGTGCCAGATCTGTGCTCCCATCGCACCATTTGCCTTTGCAAAAGGAAGCCCACAGCTCCACCACGTTTTCCCCAGATTCCAGCCTATCTTCTTCGCCGCAAGAATGGAAACCCGGGCACTGTTCTTCTCAAAGTCACGGGGGAATGGGACGGGGGGAAGGGAGAGGGCCATGGAAGCCCCGGCTTTGTCCCCCATGCCTCCATTTCCTCGTACTGCCTTTCCCACTTCCCCATGGCACGTTTGAGGGGCCCCCTTCCTTAACCCCGGGCGAGGTGGATATCTTTGCGGGCACTGGGGTCAGCACAAGGGGGGAGGGGGGTGAATCCTGCAGATTCTCTTACGTATCTCTTAACCCGTGCTTGGTTCCCACCAGCTCGCATAGATGCATACCACCGCCGTTCGCTCGCGTTGAGCTATGTCACTCATACATCCACTCCCGTCTCGCCTACACCATGGACACCACCTCGGTGCGACCCAATCGTCCACTCATCCCGTCTTCCGTGACCGACACTGTCCCGCGCTTCATGGGTAGCTCCCCCCCCAGAGTGGTTAATCCAACTTATTCGGGGACCCCAAGCTATATGTAGCTTTGCCGTCCCGCTGTACCTCTACCTCGTCTGCATTGATCTCCCCTCCGCTTTCCACCTATATCTGCCCATCTTCCCTCCACTTGCCCGCGCCCTCTGTTCTCCCCTTGCCCCCTCTTTCTACACCAGGATCTAAGCTCCATCCGAAGTGGGAATACACAAATAAGAAGGGATCTCCCAAGACAGCCGCAGCGGGGATAGCCAGCCTACTCCGTCCGCCTCTCCTTTCGTCTCTCTGCTCTACGATAGACCTCGACCTCGTCTTCGCCCTCCTCATAGACTCTACCCTTCTGTCGCCATGGCATCTGAGGCCCCAGCAATCGAGAAGGAGTCGCAGACCACGGGCGCGGCCCCGCTCAACGGCGCCAACGCCACCCACCGGTACGACTATGGGCACAACCCGCTAGCCCACGCCCACTCAGGCAACGAAGCCAGGCTCCCTGCCTTCGGTGGTGAGTTCCAGCCGGGTCTGTACCGCCCGGTCGAGCAGCGCAAGTTTGCCAACCCGGCCCCTCTCGGCCTCAGCGCCTTTGCTCTCACCACCTTCGTCCTCTCGGCCATCAACCTTGGCGCCCGCGGCGTGACCGTGGACAACATTATCGTTCCTCTCGCCTTCGGCTATGGCGGTGTCGTCCAGCTCCTCGCCGGCATGTGGTAAGTTTGCCCGATCCCGCCTCGCTCGCACGCCTCTGCTGACATCTTCTCCAGGGAGATGGCCGTCGGTAACACCTTCGGTGCCACTGCGCTATCCTCATACGGCGGCTTCTGGATCTCCTTCGCTCTCATTCTCACCCCCAGTTTGGGAGTTGGTGCCGCCTACTCGGCCGACGCGGCTACCAAGGTCGACCCCCACATGCTCAATTCCGCTCTGGGCTTCTTCCTGACTGGCTGGTTCATCTTCACCACCATCCTCCTGCTGCTCACGCTGCGCTCGACCGTCATGTTCTTCATGCTGTTCTTCACCCTGGATCTCGCCTTCCTGATGCTCGCATGCGGTGCCTACGCCGTAGACAACGGCGCCGCCGACGCTGCCAAGACGCTCAACAAGGCCGGTGGTGGCTTCGGCATGCTCGCGGCCTTCCTTGCGTGGTACAACGCGTTCGCCGGTATGGCTGATAGCAGGTGCGTATTTCGCCTTTGTGTAGTCCCTCCATTTCGTATTAGTGGTATTAGCAGAATGCGACTGGTCTCGTTGGCAGTTCGGTCGCTTCCGTATGCCGGCCCCTGCACCCGCGTTCCTTGGCGCTTGGCGCTGCACCTTCCACGCCAGTGGCGTTTTGGGGGGTGTAGCGTTGCGCCATCAAACCACATCGAATGTTTTTCCAGGGTCTACGATTGCTAACCATACCCGCTGCAGCAACTCGTTCTTCCTGATTCCGGTCTTCCACTTCCCTTGGTCCGAGAAGGGGCGTGAGACTCGTCTCGCCAAGCCCGAGTCGCACACTGTCTAAGCAGTACGATGAATAGCCGATTGCCGTCTCTGCCGGTCTCCTTGCGTCAATTGCATTTCGCCGCTGGTTCGTGGTCGATCGTTCGATCCGTCATCGCTCCGCGGCGGACTTGCTCAGGCGTGCAAGGTCTCCGGGCGGCGGCGACGGTCCAATTTGGGATGGGCACTTTTTGCGATGGGAACTAAAGATACCTTGGATGGATGGATGGACAGTGGGCTCGCTTTGGGCTTTTTTCTGGAAACTAAGAATAAAAGAAGAGATGGTACAGGGATACAAGACAGAATCGACCAGGGCTCATTGCTTTCCGTATTGGAAAGCAGGGCCAGCCTATTCAAGGTCATGCATGCCTCGACCCGCCACTTCACCTGTTTGCTATTACATATTATAATTAATGGAGCTGTGGATCCATGTTGTATCGCACTTAGTCTTTCACTGTGGCCCTAGGTCCTTCGGCCCGGGATTTTCATGAGATGTACAAGCTGAAGCCGTATCAGTACCCTACCACCGTACCTTAGCTATCCTGCCTCCACTAGATCGGGGTTAGGGTTTTCCGGGAGCTTGTTTACAAGCCCCTTGACACATAACGCGTCCAGCAATGAAGCATCCCGCTCCGTTCCTACCAAGATTCAAGTGGAACGTCCCAATGGGTATTATATAAAGAGTACACCAAATCAGTAAGACTTAAACACAAGACCCCTATACATAACCAAATTCCGCCCAAGTGAGAGTTCATGCCGACGAAGCCGACGATCGTGCGCTCAGCCGCCACCTTCGCCCTTTGAAAAGAACAACATCTTCTTCATCGCTTGACGGATGTGCAATGTCATCATTTTCGTGTGACTGATCCAAAAGTCTATCTTCTTCAAGGTCATAGGCTCCCCCAACGCTCCAATTGCTCGGGGAGCCTGCTCGAGACTCCTCCATGACGGGGACCAGTTCCAAAGCTCGAGGAGTGTAATTAGAAATACTCATCGAGTTTACAGCTTGCGTCATATTTTCTAGACCTGAACTTCTCTGGGCCCTGGGCGGTGCAAACCTCGCACCTGATGTCGAGTCATGGGGCCTGCCCTCGGCAGTCCTATCGTTCTGTTCATAATGACAGTCAGCATCGATGCGGAAGTCATTGACCGGTGCTCTACATACCAGCGTTCGTAAGATGTCTTCGCAAATCTTTCTCCTTATTTCTTGCAGGAGGAATGTCCGGCGAGGCGGTGCGTCGTCTCCTTGAGAAGACCAGACGTCCGGCGCGCGCCAGTTAAGATAGAGGTTCCGGTGAGACCGTTGAAACTTGACGTCGGTTCCTTGCTCATCAACATACAACGAACATAGTCGACATAGAGGTTTGCTGGTGCCAATGAACTTGTACCGTCCAAAAAACCGCTCGGGGTGTGTCCCGCCCTCGGTTCTCTCAAGCCAGCTGAGAAGTAAGGTTTCAGAGTGGACGACGGGAGAAAACGATGCGTTTCTCCATTTCAGGGCAATTTCCTTGTCTAGCTGGAACTTGTTTAAGGTTCCAATTGCGTTCTTGATCTGTTGACGGAGGGTGGGGTTGAGCGCCACCTTGTTCACTATCCGCTCCACAGTCCACGGCGTATCCTTGAGTGGCTGTTTCATTGGCTTGCTTGATGGGATATAATCAACACGAAAGCTTACAAATAGCGCCGGCCACGTCTTTCTTGCGACCAGGAAAGTGTCGATGGCTACCGGATAAGCGAGAAGGCGTGCGATGATGTGAACGATCTCATACCAGTCGCCATAATTCATGAGATTTTCTTCCCGGGTAAGACGTGGGCGGATCATCAGTTGGATTTCCTCCTGGGTGAAAGATTCGAGGCTCTTGATGAAGTTTCCAACTAGGGAAATGCTGCTAGGAGACAGAGCTACACCCTTCTCGATTCTATCAAGGGTCCGGCTGGCCTTTTCAAGGAGAATCCGGAGGTAATAACGTAGGCTGGGGCCTGTATAAACATATTAAGAGACATGACCGGGAGTGCATTTTCAAGTTATCGGGTTGGCTCTCACCGTCGAGATCAGTATCGTTCTCGCACGAGCGGATGCAGTTGGGCAAATGTTCGACCAGCGCCCGAAGATAACTTCGGATCCTGCAAATCTGGATCCCGACAACCTTGTGCAGGGCGTGGTCCCGCAGCTCATTTATTGCTTTTTTATCCTCTGGAATGGTCTGGAACATCTGAAGCAATGAGATAAGATGAATCTTGGTCTTTTCTAGTTCCTGTGGGCTTCTATTATTGGATGCAAAAACATATAAGGCATCTCCCTCGTGCTCGAGCACGACGCAGCTGGAAACTGTGTCTCCGTGCGGTGCATCTTGGCATATGAGAGCCACTTTGCACACAAGCTGATGGAACTGGTCTTCCAGGTTGGGTGAGAGCTGCAGTGGCTGATCAGCATGTTTGTTCCGTTGGGGTCTCTGAATCTCTCTCAGGTATTCCAGAAGAATCAGGCCAGGGTAGAAGGTTTTTTGGGGCCCATTCGAGTCTAGCTCGATAATAGTATCGGTAGGGTCCTGGGGGACTTTGGAGACGGTCAAACTCTTTCTAAGTTATTGATCACGGTCGTGGGAAGCTCACAGGTCTCCATGGTTAGCTGCCCAGCCGAGCCTCACGTAGAATAAAATCCAAAGGACAAAATAATTCTGCTAAGAGTGAATAAGTTCCACTCAGGTCACGAATCTCAGTGATTATAACCATAGAAATAGTATTCGGCCGTGAGACTCCTGTACCAAGTCTCGGTGGAGTAGCGCCCGCGGCCTTCCAATGCGCACCAGGTCATATCGAGAGAGCAAGGCTGCAGTACGCCTTGCAACATCGCAATCCTACCACCCATACCCTCTCGCCGACCGAAATACGTCGCCGATAGAATCATCTAGATATCCGTGTGATGACGTGTCTTGGTAGAATGTAACAATTCTATTCTGGAGCCTGCGCGGCTCTCTCCATCCCCCACATTGTTAGGGTGAGTGTACTCCGCCTATGGCCCAATCATCAAAGACAGTGGGTCTGCGTAACAGAGAGTTTGGGAAACTGGGCTCCAAATGCGCATATTGGGGAGACATGCAGTTTCAAGGGTGGGCGGCGCTTGCGTTTTGTGGTGGTAGGCCTCACAATTGGCGTTTGTAGCGGTGAAAAATCATGAACCTCGCTTGGACGCTGTGTTCGATTTTGATGCACTTTGCCTTGGAAGAACCAGCAGTTTGCATCTTGTGATGGAACATGAAAGAAGTTCGGGCAAAGGTTTCTGCGAGGCCTACCAAGCTGTGGGCTTAGCCACGAACGCCAAAGATGTGACGAGACCCAGAGTCTCCATGGTTCTTCTGGCTTCTTTCTCCAAGTTGAAAATGATAAAAGCTGGAGACCAAGACGTGGTTTCTGGACATGCTCCCTCGTACTCTCAACAACCTATTCTCTGACCTAAATCGTTCTTGCATCCTCCACACATCTCTCGCTATAGTTCCGCCTCATTCTCGTGCCTATGGGAAGTCTCCCTTCCTAGCAAAAGATTTAAAATCTTAGTCTCCCTTCTGTACCGGCAATCGAGCCAGTTTCAGCATGGAATACTGCGAAAGTGAAGGAGAATTGGAATCCAATTACTCGGAATTTTTCGAAGCTGCATACTTCGAGCCTCTAGATATAGACAGCACTTCGGCTGTTAACGATGATTCGGTATTTGTCAACAACTACTTGCCTTTTGAATCCTATTCGGTTCTCAGCTCGGGAGGCATACCCCCCCAGAATACCCCCCACAACACCCCTTACGACGGCCACGCTGGAAGACATTAGTCTAAAGGTGATGAGCGGAGCAACGCAAACGCTCTTGGCTACCGTGATGCTATTGAGTTGGAAAACACTCAGGCTTCTCTTAGCTCCCATTCAGATTCCGGCTACCGTGATGCTATTGAGTTGGAAAACACTCAGGCTTCTCTTAGCTCCCATTCGGATTCCGGCTGCCGTGACGCCGTTGAGTTGGAAAACACTCAGGCTTCTCCCAGCTCCCATTCGGATTTCGAGGGCAGTAGAAGCTCTTCGAGCGGGGACGCAGAGCGACGTGTGGTTTTTGAAGAATTGCCCATGCCTCCTACCAGCGACCACTTCACTTTACGAGGTGGTAAGTACTACTGTACGTGGGAAACGGAGCGCAAAAATCAGTGCGAGGAAGGACTTAAAACATTATCAGATGGCCGGTAAGTATCTTGTCTTGTCTTCTGCATATCTCCATCACTCGCCAGCCCGAATATGTGTTGCACAGTGGAGGAAATATAGGCATGAAGGGCTGATTTACGACTCAGGAAGCATTTAAAACGGCATATAAAGCCCGTAATATGCCCCAAGAAAGAATGGTGCGAAAACCGTAGGGCTGAGCAAAGGGACATGATGAGACACGTTCAAGCTGTTCACCTTACCTGGGCGGAGCAACATGGAATCATGGCCGAGGATATCATGTGCGAAAATTGTAAAACATGGATTAAAAACCGATGGGACAATTTTCGTAGGCATCAAGATTCGTGTCGAAGAAAGGTGGCTAGCCGAGCGTGATGGTGTTGGACGGACGGCGGGAGGGTCGAACAAACAAGGTGCCTCAGTTTGCATAATGTCTGTTAGGTTGGCAATTCTTTACCAAATCTCTTTTCCCGGATAGCTGTTTGTGTCTCGATTTACATCCTTATTCTTGCGAAGTTCCACATCTGCGCAGTGAGCAATTGGGCAGTAATTATTATCACGGTCTTAGGTATATATGCTGACGCCCCTAGAAGTATCTGCTCATACAAGCTTGAAATTGGCTACTAAGAGCAATATGGTCTCTGATGACTAAAGCTACCAATCGGTGTACTAGCTTAAACTATTTGAAATAGGAAGCTCTTTGTGTAAGAACAAGTGAGCTAGAGCAGCTATACATGCTAGAACTGATATTCGGCGGCTACCTTGCCTGGGACCCTGATGGCTCTTTCGACGTCGTGGCGCTATCGGGCGGAGGTCCTCTTGTAGGAGACTTATCTCCAAGCTTGAAGCCTCTGGTCCAATGTTCCTTGACTGCCGAGCTAGGATTATGCTCCGCGTCATCGCCAGGGCCGCGTGCCACGGAAGCCGGTGGAGATGAGCCCGTCTTTTCGGTACTCTGGACGACAATCCTTGACATATCCTTGGATATCTGTTGAACTGTTTCGTTGCTGAGGTAACCACCCACTTGCCTCGATCTCCACCCGAGTCCGCGATTTTTGCCATGGAGGACCTTGCCCTCTGTCGATACCATAAACTGGAGGGCGTCGCCCGTAGCGTAGTTGTCAATGACACTGACACCTTCTCTCAAGTGGCTTTCTGCCTTGGCGCAGAATTCCATGGCCTGGCGGGTTGCATCGAACTCGTCCTGTAACCTCAGGAAATCTGCTAAATCCTCCTCCAAAGCCATTGTTGTCTTTGACTTTGCCACCATTCTGGCTCTCAGTTCCTCCCTATGCTTCTCTAACCGGGCCGCAGTATTAGCAAGACTCTTCTTGACTTCCTGCAAGCCTTCGCTGAAGACCTTTTCAGATACGCTTTCTACATCACTAGAGCCGCTAGATGCAGCACTGCGCTTAGAAGCTAGTTGTATCTGATCAATGTGTTCAGAGAGCTGGCGGCAGATATGGAGGCATTTCTCTGTGCTCAGCTTCTCCTCCTCCATCCGCTTCAATTCTGCGGCATCCAGGTCGGACGTTGCCTCGCTCTGTTCAATAATGAGCTTTATCTTCTCGTCTAGCTTCGATAAGCGCTCCTCAAGATCTTCCGTGGTGGCCTCGGCCAGGGATCTCTGGCTCTCAAGACTTTCGGCGGTGTGGGAGGATATGCGGCTGGGCATGTCAAAAATGGATCCAAGGAGCTGGCCGCAGGCCGAGCCACAAATACTCACAGTGTTGCATGGGTGAGGGCCAAGTTGATCGTTGACTTGTAGCCGTCCAGTAGTCGCCGGAAACTATCAATGTCGTCGCGCATGTACTGGACCCGGGCCCAGTCCCGAAAACTCGCCCGGGTGCCGCCAGACTGGGAAACACATTTATTGAGCTCCCCCTCAAACTCCTGGCAGGCGTTGCCACATCGTTCCAGAGGAAGCGCGAGTGCCGAGAGGTTGAGATCGGTAGCCTCCCTGATGGTCTCCTGCAAGGGGGCCAGGGTCTCCGTCAGAGCCTCAAGCTCCTCGAGAAGATCGCGTATCCGTTTAGGATGAGATTGAAAGCTCTGGATCGTCGTTTTTAGTGCAACGCTGGTGTTGAAGGCAAAAGTGGCCAAAGCTAGCAGGCCAGAAGCCATGCCAACCGCTTCTGCCATCTTGACCCACGATCTGGCGCGACTGCTGAATGCTTGCAAAGATTGGCGGCCTTCTGCTATGTACACGAGTCGAAGGGGGCGGGTGCGGGTGCGGGGTTCTTCACTAGGACCCCTTCTCGACTGTTTGGAAACACCATCCAATTAAAGCGCCACATGTAAGCGCTCAGCTAGATAGGACCAAGAATAAAAATGAACCAGACGCCGACTTGGCTGCCCTGGACCACCGGCCCTTGGCAACGGGGAGCCTAGACGAGAAGAAGCACGTCTGCCTGCGACGTCCTACTACGTACGGGTGACGACCATGTCCGTCACAGACCTCAGCACATTTGCCCGACAGGCTCTGACACATCAGCATGCAGTTTAAACAAGTAGCCGGATACGGGGAAGCATATCTCCTAATATCTTTTGATCTATGCTTCATTCGTCTAGTTTCCAGCATTCTCTCCCCCACTGTGTATAGGCGCTGGCTATACAGTTACTGTACCTATCCCAAAAGGAAGGCCCGAGGCTTACACTGCTGCTGCTGAGACGGGTGGAGTTGCAGCCTGGCCCCGGTGGCACCTGACTTCGCGCAACTGGGGCGCCGCGCCTAAATCGCGAACACGTCATTTTCTCCCGGCAACTCAAAATCCGACACCCGATGATCCTCGAAACGAACTCGCGCGACCGACGAGTATCTCTGCTGGCGGGCCAATTTCCTGGCGCCCCAGCATCTTTCGAGAGAACGAGCGGACCGCAGGCTCCCGCACTGCATGGGTCTCACCAGAAACAATGTGGCTGCTCGAGGGCGAGGCCTTTGAAGGTTGGTCAGCTGTCGCGTCTGCGCCCGCAGCCCGCGCCCGTTGCGCTAACGTGCTCCACGCATAGGCCGGAAGCTATGGCTACGACCAGGAAAGACCTATCTCTTCGGCCGCACTGAAGCTGAGCGTAAGAAACTCTGTTTGGTTTCCCGAATTTCCACCGCTAACTGAGCGTCAGCCGGCCAGCTCACAATATCGCACAAGACCATTTCGAGGAAGCATCTGACCGTGCAGGTCGAATCGGTTGTGGAGGGCGACGGTGTGCGTGTCGAACCAACACAGCTGCAGGAGCCTGGCTGACCAAACCACAGCGAAATCTCCACACTCGTTCGCGAATCTGTATCGAGGACCTGAACACGAAGAAAGGAACTTTGCTGAACGGAGCTCAGATCCGGGGTGGCGAGAAATATGTCCTCGTTGGAGATAGCAACGACATAAAAATGGGCTCATGCCCGCAAGTTTTCAAGTCGGTATCTTCTTAACTTGGCACCGGAGCATGGCCTCACTGACACGCTGGCAGGATTACGTGGTGTCCCGTGGTCCTGAGCTTCTCCTTCACCGCGAAAGAGCTTCGGGCTGATCCCTGGTCCAAGCTCCGAGACCAGCTCGAGCAACTCGACATAAAATACTCCTCCGAATACGAGCAAGGCCGGACCTCGCACGTGGTGACCAAAAAACGCAACACCTCCAAAGGCCTTCAAGCCCTGATATACGGCAGTTATATTGTCGCAGAGAGCTTCATCAGCGCCGTGGTAGAGGCTGCTGCGCTCCCGGAAGGAGCCCCGGATGGTACGACAAGCTCCCTGGAAGCCGATTTCCAACTGAACTGGCCTGATGCCCTCGAGCATCTTCCGCCTCGCGGGGAGGAGCCCTCGGACCGACCGGCCGCGGCTTATGCCCCGAACGAGCGGAGACAAGAAGTATTCGAGGGGTACACTTTCATTTTCTACGAGAAAAAGCAGTTCGACAACTTATTCCCTGTCATTACGAGCGGCAAAGGGAAGGCGCTGCTCAAGGAAGTCGTTCCCCACGAGACCCCTGTCCACGACTTCGTTCGTTACGTGAAGGGAGTAGCTGGGGAGAAGGGTCTTGGATCGTTCGAAGACGGGAGTGAGGGCAGAGGCGTCGTTGTCGTGCGGTACATACCAGGCCCGAAAGGCACCGACATCGAGTGGTTCGTAGAGTTTCTCAACACGTTTGCGCAGCGTCTCGACCACCGACCCATCGACCAGAGGGAGTTTCTTGAAGCGATCCTCGGTTGCGATGCTAGCATCTTGCGACGCCCTCTCGAAGAGGATACTGAAGCACCGGCGACAAGTGCTGCCGTGGCTCAAACGGATAGCCACATGCAAGTTGATCCACCGCAGGAGCCACAGGTTTCGAAGCCGCCAGCCGAGAAAGAGACATCAGCGGCGCAGCGGCGAAGAGGGAGAGCAAAGAAAGGCGGCGAGAGTCGTTTCAAGGGCTTCACGATAGACTCGGACGACGAAGAGCAGCCCATAATCGAGGATCGCCCGGCCGCACCACAAACAGCGCTCGACTCTGGTGAGGGAGCACACGAAGCGGCTGCAACACAAGATAGTTTGTTTGTCTCCCAAAACCCGGACTACGTCGAAGAGATTCCCGGTGAGGAAGGCATCGTCAGGCCGCGTCACTCACTCCGGAAGCGACCATATCATGATGCGTCCGCCTTTTTAGACGAGATGGCTCCTACAGCTGCGGCTGTCAAGCGCCAACGTATCGAAGCCGGTCTGGATCCCGTAGCTGCTATAAGCTCACGCCCGGAGCCAGAGTTGGCAGACGAGGAGATGGTCTCGGACTCACCAGAAGGCAAAACAGGCAAGGGCAAGAGCTCCACGAAGGATCAAGGCAAAAGTGCGAAGGGCCGCGCCAAGAGGGATACCTTAGACCCTAAGGAGATACTTGAGCTCGCCCGACAACGTCGCGAGGAAGCTGAGGCGAAGGCCGCGGCGGAGCACAAAGCTCTTGTCGAGCTCCCGGAAGATGGCATCGACTACGCCGCTATACGTCGCATGCACATCATTGAAGATATTGAGGTTCACTACCCCGATACCCAAGCGAATGGCCGGAACCGGGAGCAGGACATCGCAGATGGGCGTTGGGATCCTCGGTGGAATGGACGGAAGAACTTTAAGAAGTTCAGGAAGCATGGCGATCCAGCAGGCCGTCCTGCACCTCGCATTGTCATCGCCCTCGAAGAGGCCAAGCCGAAAGGCTATGGCATCGGGGACGACTATTGGCTCGAAGGTGAAGAAGGCAGCCAAAAGGAAACACAAAGCCAGCCGGAGAGCCAGTCGCAAAGTCGGAGCCGTAGCCAAGCCCAACCAAGCACCGCCAAGGGCAAGGCACCAGGCCCGGCCCGCCCAACGCTCCGCCTAGATAGCAGCGACGATGATGTGGATGACCGGACGGAGGAGATCTTGGAGGAATCGCTTCCCGAAATTGAACCCTCGCGGACGCGAGCTGGCAAGGTTGCTGAGAAGGCGAACGCGCTCCGGAGCCAGTCCCAGGTTGAGTCGCAAACCCGATCTGCGGCGTCGAGAGCCAGTGGCAAGCGCACTGCCACGGCTCCTCCGGCGCAGGAGAAACCAGCAAAAAAGCCGAAGCGGTTCATCGAGATTAGTGATGGCGAGGACAGCGACGACGAGCTGAGGTTCAAGTTCGGCCGACGGAGATAGGGTGAGCGCACCGGGATTCTAAATATTGGGATCGGGAAGCCCGGGGGTACATGGCAGAAGGAGTAGGAGCACCACCTTCCAAAGGGACTGATTTGGCGCATAAATGTGCAGGGGTATCAATTCTATCGCCAACCATGGGCGTTCCTTCTAAGTACTCTAATCAAGATACCATGCTCGGGACATCGCCGCATAATAAGTGCTGGTGCCTGTACACCGTGCTGCCCGTTCTTCTAATGCCGTATGTATAGCTTGGCCCCCGTCTTGTCGTGAATACCGAAAGTCTGGGGAACCCTAGTCCATCTCCTCCATCTTCCCTCCGCTCGGGCCCGCCTCATCTTCCGACACGAGGATTCCGATAAGGCAGGCCGAGAGCATGCCTTCGTAGTTGACCCACGGATGGATCTCTCCAAATAGCTTGGTGCCATCTCGGCCGGCACCGCGAAGTAGCTCCGGTTCCCCGCCTGGGTGGAAGGGCAAGTAAGGGCTGACGTTGTAGACCCGGCCACCCAGCGCCATCCACGCGTCTTTGCCCTTGCGCCCCGTCATCTTCTTGAGCATGCTCGGCGTGACCTTCAGGTACGGACTGTTCGACGGCAACCCGCGCAGATCCGCCTCTGGATTGGACGAGAGCCGCGCCCAGTCAAGCGGCGAGTGGCCGGGGGTCAGGACGACCTGGCGTGAGGGCTTCTGGGGCTTGGCCGAGTGCGTGGGCGGCGGCACGAGCGACGATCCGCCAGGGCCGCGGTTGGGCACTGGGAGGCTGCGGCTCGGCGCGGCGGAGCGCGCCGGGACCGGGTTGAGGGAGGGCGGCCGGAGGGAGGGGCGAGGCGGGGGGGCCATGAGGCCTGGCGAGGGCCGCGCCGGCGGCCCCATGGGCAGGGTCGAGGTGCCGGGGGCAATGGCCCTCGGGGAGAAGTCGGTGGTGTCATCGGAGAGGGAGAAGGATGGCACAGGATCGTTGCGCTCCAAAGCAGGTGCCTTCGGTGTGGTCTGCTCCTCCTCCTTCCTCTCGACATGGAGGGTAGGCTTCGGAGCGGCCGGTCTGCGTATTACTGGGGGCGGAGGCATCGCGAGCCTGTCGCGCTCGGCCTTGTTCTGCACCTCGCCCGCAAGAGGTAAGCTTTGAGACTTATCGCCTCCTTCGGTCGTTGGGTCTGTGCATGCGCCATCGGGAATGCTCTGCGTCTCGTCGTCGGGCTCGATTATCTTGGGTTCGTCGATGAGGCCCCTCGTGGGTGGTGGGTCCAGGCGAGGCTGTTGAAAGTTCCTCCAGTGCAACAATATCCAAGCCGGAGGGCGAAAGCAGATCCACACGAATGCGCCGACGATGAGGGAGATGCCCAGAAGACCCATATTGGGCCGGGGAGGGGCTCGTCGAATCGCGAGCGGAGCGGGATCACCAGCACACTCGACGCAGGGTCGGCGGATGCAGTCGGGGTTGGCAAAGGCGGCTGGTATGTGCACGGGGAAAGAAGCAGCAAATGGCCCAAAGAAAAATAAAACCCTCAAGAGGCTTGGCCGCTTCAGGCAGACAGGTCGGAGGGGCTGCGGCCGATTTCAGCGGTCTTGGTATGTAGGGCAGGGCGAGGCAACGGTCGTGGAGCTTTTGCCGCGGCGCGATCTCGCCCACTTCGTGATGGAGGGGAACAGGTTGATAGGTTAGGCGGAGGGCGCGGAGGGATGGTACGGAAGGCTGCCCCACCAGGAAAGTTGTGGCTGCTAAAAAGAACCCTGAAGCCGGGGTCAGGGAGTTTGGCCTGGTGTGGAATGACGCAGCGATGCCGCAGGACAGCCGGGAGCGGTGCAGGAACGTGCCCCGGGACAAGGCGACAAGGCGGGGCTGCAGCAGCGGCTGCAGTTAACGCATGAATAAACAAAATATTTCGAGATGAGGAGAGCCCGGCCGGCTGTCCCCTGGTTCTTAACGTTTGTTTACTATGACGCCGCCTCGACGAGGGAATGGTAAAATCTTGTGAATACCCTCGACGCGAGGTTTGTACGCTCTTTCTCTTCTCGTCTTGCTTCCCTTCGCTCTCCGACGACCTGTACGATATTACCCCCCCTTTCCCGCCCGTTGCAGCGCTGTGCCGCCCATGAACGCGTCCGGTTTGCGTGAACCATTAGCGGCCGAGCCCCCCTGGTCCCCGGCAATGCCCGCCAGTAAAAACAGCGGCAACCACTGTGCGGGCAATTTCGAGACTCAATCGCTCCGGCCAAGATGCGTTCCCTTTCCACCACGCCCAACACTTCCAAACCGCCTTCGTCATCGCGCCCGGGCTCACGCCAATCATCGCTCAGCACCGCACTTAACCCAGACCCCAAGGGGCTCAATTTGAGGAAGAAGGCGTCGGTAGGGATTTTATCCACGGCAGCGACGTCCACCGGGCCGAGAACGACGACGCGAATTACCGCCACGACCACGACCAGGAACACCACGACCAGAACGCCTGCGACCCCGAGAGCCACCGGGCCTGGAGCTGCTGCCGCGTCGAGCTCGAGCTCCCGGTCAGCCACCCCCGTGCTTCGAACCGCTCTGCGCCAGCGAGACCAAAATGTCGCGCCCACAGTCACGCGGTCATTGAGATTACCCCAAGACTCCAAGCCGCCGGCCCCGAGGTCAACACCCGCCATAACAACAACAAGAAAACAAACCACAACAGCCGCCACCACCACGCCCAAGATGCCTTTCGAGAGAGCATCGGCGAACGGCAACACCACGAATCGCCAGGCCCAAATGCCCGCTCTGGCGAAGGGAGGAGCCAACAAGCAACCTCTCACCCCCAAAATTGCAACCACCCGGTCTGCCGCCCCACATCACCAGACAGTCACGGTTTCCACACCGCTTCCCAGGAGATCCCAACGGCCCGAGTCATCCCTCAGCGGCTACGGAACGGCGCACAAGGAGAGGGACGACTTTGCGTCCCCGGTGTCGGCATTCCTGAACAACAACATTACCCCGCGCTCCGGGTCGAGGCAGAGCCGTGTCGATAGCGCGAACAGCACCCCCAACGGAACCCCCCAGCCGGACCGCCATGATACGTGGGAGGCGAATTCCGGGCTGGGCATTTCGGGTCCGGGCGCAGACAATCGGCGTCCCTCTGTCGCCGCGTCCGAGGCAGCCAACATGGCGAGACCTGCAGTCGAGCCCAAGTTCTTTTATGCTAGTGAAGCAACAAGGGCCGCTCCACAGGTAGCGCAGCCTCCAAGACCGTTTGTTGCGCCTCAGAAGCAGTCGACGTTTGTCTACGCAAATGGGAACTCGGTCTCAGAGGGAAGGCAGAGCGGAACGGCTCCGACGTTCACCCCAGTGCTAGCGAGCCAGCCCTCGCAGGACAGTTTAATGAGCAAGTTTGTCTATGCCGATGGAACTTCCGATGCGCAATCGCCGGTCAGGGCAACATTCGCCCCGCCTCCCGGCCCAGGCTCCGTGGTCTCCACTTCGTCGAAGATGGTCTCAAGCCGACCAGGAACAGGAGTCTCTGCTTCCGGGTACATGGCGCAGCGACCGCCTTCTCCTGTCAAGCACCCGTCCTTCCCTCCGGCAATGACTGGAAATGGCCATGTCTTCGCTCCCCTGCGCTCCCCGGTGCTCATCCCATCCGTCGGCAGCGTGCCAGACATGCGACGAACGAGCGCCGATAGCGCGCCGCGCCTAGCCGGAGGCGCCCATTCTCGAACCGGGAGTATCGTCAGCAACCTGACCATGGCTGAGGCACCGGCTGTGGCGAGATTAATGTCGACTCACGGCTCATACCCCTCTTCGGAGTCGTCATCGCCGTCAACTTTCTCCAATCCAGGCTTCACTCTGATCACCAGCAACCCTGCCACTTCCGGATTCGCTTCTCTTCTCCAGGCTGCAGACGACTTTGCTGAAGATGAAGAGGATGAGGATGAGGAGGAAGAAGAAGAAGAAGGGTTGGAAGAAGGAGAGGAGGATTATTATCAAGAGGGCGAGGCGCCGCAAAGCCCCGGCAAGGCATCATCCCAGGAGAACCAGCTCAACGAACTCGTCGCTAGTGCGCGGCGGGAAAGAAAGGTCCAGGACTTGCAGATCACAAATGCTAGTCTGGAGGCCATCAACAGGACTCTGGAGAGGCAGCTCCGCAAGCAGACCGCGGAACTGCGAAGATACAGGCGCCTCTCAAGATCTGGCCGGATCAGCCTGGGGCCCTCCACAGGTCGGAGCAGGGTCACATCAGACTCCACTGTTGACGGAGGCGGCCTTGCACGTGCTGGACTTGGACTAGACGACCTGAGCGAAGAGGATAGCGAGCTGGAGGAAGAGGAAGACGAGGAAGACTATTCGGACTCGGACCTGGACTCTGGGGAACTCAGCCCCAATGCCGCAGCGACGAGAGACTTCAGACACCGGAGGCAAGATGAGCAGCGCCTGCAGCTCGACCTCTCCAAGCACCAGCAGCTGCTCATTGACAGCCAAAAGATGAACCAGAGCTTGAAGCGCTGTCTGGGATGGACAGAGGAGCTGATCAAGGAAGGGAAGCGTGCTCTGGAGTACCAAGTTCGTGTCAGCGAGGTCAATATCGGCGGGCGTGTGCTCAATCCAGAAGATATGGAAGCGAACGACGACGAGAGCGAGATTGTCGGCGATGAAACCACCCAAGAGCTTAAGATCGAGCCCCAGACGGCCGCTGGGGCGAACGAGGAGGACGAGCAAAGTCGAGGGAAGGACCCTCAGGACCGAGACAGCGGCATCGAACTGCCCACCGATGGTGGATAATGGAAGGAGGGCGATAACCAAATCGACTAAAAGAAAAGAAAACACCAAACAATACACATTTACCAGACCATTCGACACAAAGTTACCTCACCACTCACGGGATCCATTTTCCTTGAACTCTTGCAGCGTTGGCATAATGATCTCATGCCCTCGACGCTTGTCCAACGCACATTTTCTATCTGTTCCAATGGCGATTTGCGGTCTTTGCGGGGTTGGCATTGCGGGTAGCATCTTTGGCGTTTATACCTACGGACTCCAAAACAGTCGGTGGCTTTCCAGCCGACCAACAGCCCTTTTTTCCTATGTCTCTTTTTGCTCTAATGATGTATCACCAAACAAAAACATTAGCTTCACGGGCGTCATGGCGGGTGGAGGCAAAGGGTGAAATTACGCCCAGGGAAACCCATGCATCAAACATCTTGATACCCCGCCGCCTCGTTGCAGCAACAATAAACACATCTCAGGGCGCCGAGAGAAACAGCCAAGAGAGAGAGAGAGAGACGAAGGGGAAGAAGAGGGGCTCCTCGGCAGCCGAAGAACAAACATTGAAGTCCAGGAGAGGGAACACCTCGGACAAGAGAAGACATAGTAGCTAAATTGGCCCGCCTCCGAGGCCTGGACTGTTGTATACTAGCAGAGTCTGTATCCATTTAAGTAGAAGGCGAGCCCAAATGCTAGAACCAATCTACACTGGACCTTGAGCAAGCAATGGGCACCATGGTATCTCTGAGAGAAATAAGCCGAGAGAAATAGGACGGGCTGTCAAAAGATGCCACGTGCGATGCTTTGTCTATGATCGATTATGCATGGGAGCGGAGGCTCTCGGCCGCTATCGCCGTCGAGCCATGTGAGAACGTCTAAAGAGGAGGGAAGGTCGTGGCAACATCAACTCGCAGCAGAGGAGTATAGTAGCAGCTACCTGGCGAAGGGCCTACCATCTCGCGAGACGGATTGTCCCCCGCTGGCAGCTGGTGGGAAGGGGGGGATAGAAAGGAAGCGCCTGCGTCCCCTCGCCTATTGCTTTGGCACATTGGGAGCATCGGCGGCGGTCGCAGCAGCCTGGGCTGCGTGGCTCGAGGCATCGTGCTTGTCGCCCTTCTCTTTCTTTTGTTTCTTCTTGGAGTCCTTCTCCTTCTCCTTCTTGATCGCTGCCTCAGCCACGAGCTGCTCGAAGGCCATGTAGTCACCCTCCTCCTCTGGGGTTCTCGCTGCCTGGAGAGACGTTAGCACGGGCCAGCTGTTTGGCACCCACGAGGGTCTTAAGAAAAGGAAGAAAAGAAAAGGGGGAGAGCATAAGGGAGCGGGGGGCACGTACCCTATTGCAGATATCTCCGATCAGCACCAGCGCCTCGGCGCGCTCAAGCCTCTTGGCCAGCGGGACCTTCTTGTCGTTGAGGACGGCGTCGCACACGTCCCGCAGGACGCTCTGGATCTCAAACTTGCTGCCGCGCCAGGCGGCCGTCAGGATCTTGCCCGTGACGCGGCGCTCGTACTCCATCTTCTTCTCGTCGGTCCAGTCCTCGCCGCCGGCCTGCTCCATGCGAGCCATCTCCTCCATGGTGGCCTGCGCATCGATGGCACTGCTGATGGTGTTCCACGTGTCCTTGACCAGCGTGCCCTTGTCCTTCATGCGGCTGAAGAAGCCGCCCACGCCGAAGAACTTTTGGCTGCGCAGCACCGCCGTCGCCTTGCTCACGTAGGTTGCGCCGATGGCATGGAGGATGTCGAGGCCGAACGACTCCATCTTGAGGTCCTCCACCTCGAGCCGCGTCTTCTCCTGGAACGCGCGCGTCACGTCGGCGCCCTTGTCGGTCTCGGTCCAGACCGAGATGCGGTCCAAGAGTTTGCGCGCGAGCGTATCAACGCGCTCCTTGCGGATACGCGCCCGCTCCCTCTCATATGCGGCGAGCTGCTCTTTCTGCTCCTTGGACAGACCCGACTTGCCCTTCTTGTCCTTCTTGTCCATGCTCGACTCCTCCGAGGCGGCGTCATCCGACGGCCGATCCATGAGCGCCGGTCGGATCGGGATCTGCGTGCGGCTGTGAGGGGTCGACGTCCCGGAGGGGGCCGGAGATGTACCGCGCGCCGGTATGGGGCTAGGCTTGGAGGGCGCGCCGTGGTCAGTGGCCTTTTCGTCCTCCACTACGACGGTAGGTGGGGGTTTGCTGCTGGGCGCATCGGGGGTGCCGCCGGGCTGGACTCCGGCCGCCTTCAGGCTCTCCCGGATCGCCTCATCTGTGCCGGGGAACTCCTCGTCGGCCGGCTTTGACGCACCGGCTGTGGGGGCGGTGCCCTCAGCGCCCTCCGCCCCCTCGGCTCCCTCCTCCCCTTCGGCGCCCTGCATGGTGATGTCCATCGTGGTCGTCAGGTCCTTCATCAGGCTGATCTCGCCGATCCATTCGACAAAGGCCTCGCCGCCGAATATGGATGTAAAGAACTCGGCCGGGTCGACGAAGCCCTCGCTCGGGCGGGCGGACTCCTTGCCGAACTTGTCGTAGGCCTTCCTCAGGTCGGGGTCGGACAGCACCTGGTAGGCCTCGCCGATGGACTGGAACTTGGCATGCGCATTGGGATCGTTGGGGTTCTTGTCTGCAAGAGAGGTCGAGGGTCAGCTTGGGGGCAGCGCAAGGCGGGCAGGTGAGAATTCCTCGCATACCGGGGTGGTGGACAATAGCGAGCTTGCGGTAGGCCTTCTTGATCTCGAGTTCGGTGGCTGTGGGCTGGACGCCCAGGATGTCGTAGTATGCGGTATCGACCACCATCGCAGCGGTTTGCTCGGGGGGGCTTGTTCCTGAGGATGCGCGATGTGGGTTGGGGGTGAGGGGAGAAAAATATCAAGACTGGCTGGTAGAAGGGGCAAGTGGTGGTGTTTGTTGGATCTTATCGGCTGTTGCTAGGGCCGCTTTTTTTGTCGTCATAAAATCCGAGGACGCGAAGACCAGGGCCGCAGCACACCGCCCCGCTGAGAAATTACGTCGGCCCAACTGAATCAACTGCGGCGCTGACTTGGTGGCGAGCAGCTTGGCCTGGCAGCAAAGTCTGAGGGGTGTGTTCAAGGCGCACAGGGCGGATTTCACGCCTACCTTTTTTAATGTCAATTTTCACTTTTTGCTATGCCTCCGCCTATGTCCACGACGCAGATTTGCTCTTTGCTCTTTTCTCCCGAGACAGTTCAGCGATCAATCAGGCTCACATGTGAGCCGCTACGGTTGCATATCAAAACCCGTTACCCCGCCATTCTTAGGCAGGCAAGGATGGACGTTTGGAGAACACTCTTTTTTTTTATTACTCCCGTCCCCGGGGTTTCGGGGTGGCTGAGTCTAATCGCCCCCTTTCTTGAACGGCGTCGCATGTTGTAGACCAAATGTCTTAGATCCACGTCCTTGGGCGGCATCCAGATTAAACTCCATGCAGAAACTCTGTTTCTATGCGAAAAGAATCAACCGTTTCTTTTTTCCCCTCCCTGCTACGTCACGCTTCGCTTAAGACCAACTTCGCAGGCACCCCGCTCCCGGTGGGAACCTCAGGGGAGGCCCTCTACTGGACACCAGCAGCCTTCATCCTCTCGAAGCAGAGCCGGTAGGCCTCGTGGATCTCGGGCACCTCGTAGTTGTACTCCTTGAGCTTGTTGATCAGCTTGGTGGTGTCGAGCTTGCAGTTGCTGCGGCCAGCCTTGATGACCTTGGCCTGCTCCTCGAGGGTGAAGTTCTTCCACGTGAAGCTTGGGCGGACAATGTCGCGGAAGAGGGTCAGCACCTCGTTGTGGGAGATGGCGCCCGGGTTGGTGAAGTTGTAGATGCCGGTCTCGTTGTGCTCAGCCAGCAGGACCGAGGCGGGGAGCAGGTCCGTAAGGATGGTGTTGCTGTTGGGGATGTCGACCACGCGCTCGTACTTGGCGATCTTGGTCACGAAGTTCCGCGAGTGCAGGTCGTCAGAGACGGGCATGCGCAGGCGCAGCACGAGGACGTTGGTGTAGTACTTGATGATCTGGAGAAGACGCCCGCCGGGGCTTGGTTAGTAACCAGCATGCACGGAAAGAAAGGGGGGTTGAAGGGGGGTTGGGGGGGGGCAATTACCTCCTCCACGTGGGCCTTGGTCTCGGAGTAGAAGCTGCCGTCGAAGTTGGCCTTGTCGGTCTCGAGGAAGCCGGGGCCTCCCCAGGGGTGAGCCTCGTCGTACTGGTAGATGCAGCCGGTGGCGTAGACGGTGCAGTGGATGCCCTTCTCCCAGCAGCAGTCGGCCAGGTTGATAGTGCCAATGACGTTGGAACGGACGGTGGCCTCCTTGTTGTCCTCGCACCAGTCGACGTTGGGGCGGCCAGTGCAGCCGGCGGCGTTCAGCACATGGGTAGGCTGGACCTTCTCGAGCTCGGCGATGACGGACTCGCGGTTCTGCATGCGCACCGTGGTGGTGAAGACCTCCTTGCCCTGCTTCTCAAGCAGCGTCTTGAGGTGGCCGGCGACCCAACCCTCACCGCCCCAGATGAGGAAGCGGTTAGCCTTGCCGGATCCGTTGGTGGTAGCCATTGTGAAGGGAAAATGCGGTGTATGGGACTCGAGAGCAAAGGGCAGGGTTAAGGAGTCAACAATTGGAGGCAGGGTAAGGTAGATATGGGGTTGTGGTAGGTGTTGTGAGGAAAGAGGATTCCAGAGATGATGAGAGGAAATTAATAATTATTCGCCCCAAGCAGAAGATCTCAACACGAGAAAGGGGCCCAGGGGAACGCAGCTGCTAACATGACTACACCTACCTTAGATAAGAGGGGAGGTGGGCTGTGAAGCCAGTCCAGCCCTCCAGCCCTCCATCCCCCCTCCCCCTCCCCTCACTTGCTGGCCTCTCAATGGCTGCGCGCGGAAGCTAGCACCATCGAGGGGCACACACGTTTCCAGGGACGACAGGCCGATGGCGTACGCTCAGGGGCATTTTGTGGCACCTCGTAGCCCGCCACCGCGCCTTCAAGCAGCACCTGAGGGCGATCTACGCTGTGCACTAATTTAGGTGACGTGTGTCCAAAGGGAAGAAAAAAGGAATGGATTGGAAAAGAAGCTCACCAAAACACAAAATGCTACGAGGCTATTGTTTGTTCTGGTTTGCTTGATTGTCATGTTCTGTCGAGATGCTCAGTGCGACGAAGTCCCTGGTCCTCCACACGCTCACTGCCTGCCCAATCCCAACCGCCAATTTGCATCTCCTGCGCAAACCCGAGCTGACTGCAGGTGAGGAAACTTCGATGCTGCCAGAACCAGCGCGAGCACAGCCGCCGTCCCAGCCTGACTGGCTACCGCCCTGTGCACGCTTTGGTGCTGCCTTTGTCGGCGACACGTTTTGCCGCCGCTACTAGAGCTTGTCGAGCTTTGGTGGTGAGGCTAGCGGGCGTGAGGGAAAACCCCAGGGATCGACACACCGGCGCCTAGGAAGGGATGGCCGGGGTCCCTAGGCTTGTCTGGGCAGAGCGCGACTGCATGCATATGTAATCTGCACTCTGTCATCTGTAATCCGCTCTCAGCGGATTACTACAGACTGGGGAGAATCTAGCAGGCGTATATGGGCGAGGCGGACACATAATTATATATTAGAAGAACGGGCTAGCTCGACCGGGCACGGGGTCCAGCCTTCATCCCGGCTCGCGTTGGTGGAATAATACGACAATTACTGCAGAACCGAAGTAGGTAGGTGGTCGGGGTCTCCAGGCATGCGGAAATGCTCAACTTCCCCCAAAGTGGGCAGTGCGGGGACATGTTCTGCGAAGTCCAGATTGCCACACGAACCGCTGCACCACGACGGGCTTGACCGCTATTAACCGTGTGCATGGCATGGAGGCGCCTTACCGGCCCGTTCTTCAAGTGCACACATGGCTCGCTTCTTCTTGCCTCTTCTTGCCTGATTGGGCGAGATCACGACTCGCTGTTCTTCTCTCGCTCGGGAGTAAGCTACCCATTGGCGCGGCTGGCTAGCTGGGCTCGCTCATGAGCATGGAAGTCTGGGCGTGATTCGGATCGTCAACCGTGATCCCGATCCTAGTCATATCTTGCCCGCCAGGCAGAGCCTTGCCCAAGGATGTGCCCATGCTGCCTCGCTGAAGACGCTCCCGCGAGTCTTGTTTTATCGTAATGTGGTAATTGCCATGGGCCGTGTCATCGCAGTAGGAACCGGTGCCATTGGGAGCGTGCTGGGTTGGATGCAGACTTGAACCCGGGGCGGGTTGGCGAAGAAGGAGGGGGAAGGGGGAAGCAGAGGAGGCGAAATGGGGGATGGGCAGGGCATTTGAGCGATGCAAGCTGTAAAGGCCGCGGAGTATCTCCACGACTGCAGAGGAGCGGCCACCCACCTCCTCTGAGACAATGGGGAAAGTTGGAGTTGAACACTACACTTCCATGTCTGGCATACACCAACCAGGGCCAAAGCCGATAGCTGCTTGGCTAAGTTGGGCGCATGACGGGTCTTGCGCTGGATGGTGGATGGTCTAAAGCCCGCGGGGCGACCCCATGCCCCGGTAAGTGCGACCACCCATTCACCCGGGGCGCATGGAGAAGCTTCGAATTGGCAGCTGCAACTTCCAATATAAAAAGGACCCCAACTCGCTTGCTTCCCGCCAGCTCGGTCTCCCATCCGCCGAGCTTCTTTCTTTAAACCGGTCCTTACCTCCTCCCCTCCCGCCTCCGACCTTGCAGTCTTCTCTACCACGACCCGTCATCTTTTCTCAGGGTAGCTGTCAGGTTCTGTGTGCAATAAACAATAGCTTCCGTGGTCGGTGGCAACAACGCCTGAATTCGGCATAGGTGGCTCCGAAGCTGGTCCGTGCAGGAAGGCAGAAAAACGCTTGCCCGATCTGGAGGCCGACCCACCCACCACCAAATAAATTATCCACGAGGTCCCCGAACTGCTTCTTCAACACCCTCGACGGACGCCACTTAACGGACACGACGAGTAACCGATACAATGGGGGCAGTCTCGCAGGCCGTATACTTTCTCTTCCATCCTCAGCAGCTTCGCTCCATCATCCAATGGTACTGTGCCACCACATCCCGCACCACTCGAATCGTCCACCACTAACAAGAGAATTCGCGAGCAGGAAAGTATGGCACGACCCCGTGCACAGGCGCGACCAGTCCAAGGAGACGCCGACTGAGAAGGCATGCTTCCGCCACCTCGACAACACTTCGCGCTCCTTCGCGTCCGTCATCCAGGAGCTCAACCCAGAGCTCCTCATGCCTGTCTGCCTGTTCTACCTGGTGCTGCGCGGCCTCGACACCATTGAGGACGACATGACGATCGACAACAAGATCAAGGAGCCTCTCTTGCGCGACTTTGACAAGAAGATGGAGACGCCTGGCTGGACCTTCAACGACAATGGCCCGAACGAGAAGGACCGCGACCTGCTGGTGCACTTCGACGACGTCATCACGGAGCTCCAGAAGATCAAGAAGCCTTACTACGAGATCATTAAAGACATCACCATCAAGATGGGCAACGGTATGGCCGACTACGCCCTCAATGCTGAGCACAATGCCAACGGCGTCAACACGGTGGAGGAGTACGAGCTGTACTGCCACTATGTCGCAGGTCTGGTCGGCGAAGGCTTGACGCGGCTCTTCGTGGAGAGCAAGCTCGCGAACCCGCAGCTCCTCGCGCGCATGGACCTCAGCGAGAGCATGGGACAGTTCCTGCAAAAGACCAACATCATCCGTGACGTGCACGAGGACTGGGAGGACAAGCGACGCTTTTGGCCCAAGACTGTCTGGAGCAAGTACGTCGACAACTGGGACGACCTGTTCGACCCCAAGAACCGCGAGAAAGCCCTCCAGTGCAGCTCAGAGTTGGTGCTGAATGCGCTGAAGCACGCCGATGAGTGCCTGTTCTACATGGCCGGCATCCGCGACCAGAGTGTGTTCAACTTCGTGGCGATCCCCCAGACTATGGCCATCGCCACATTGGAGCTGGTGTTCCGCAATCCCGCCATTTTCTCCCGGAACATCAAGATCACCAAAGGTGATGCTTGCCAGATCATGATCGAGTCGACCCAGAACCTGCAGATAGTGTGCGATGTCTTCCGCCGCTATGTCAGGAGGATACACAAGAAGAACGACCCCAAAGACCCCAACTACTTCGCCATTAGCGCGCAATGCGGCAAGGTACGTGGACGCAACCGACCCTCTGAGGGGAGCCTGCTAACAAAAGAAAATAGATTGAGCAGTTTATTGAGTCGATCTTCCCGTCGCAAGTTCCCAAAAAGGGCGAGGCCGGCAAGGGAGGACAGCAGCCTCCAAAGGAACAGACTATGGACACTATGGAGGCGCTCTTCCTCATCCTGGCTGTTCTTGCTGTTCTAGCCATCATTGGCGGTTTGATGGTGCGTCTTCTGTCCCTTCCTATTTTTTCACCTGCCCCCACAACCATGGCCGTTTTGTGCCTACACGGCAACTCAATATGCTAACTCAACCTAGATCGGAACTGCTTACTTCTTGGGGGCCAGGTTCGACAGTGTCTTTGCCGACCTGGACGCAAAGATGAAGCCCCTTATGGGCGGCGACAGCTCGTCAACCGGTACGCCGGCCGTCCCGCACGAGGAGTTGTAATGTATTTTTTTTTGGTCACAGAGCTGTGATGCATGGGAATTCCGGGGACTATGTGATATCTGGCGCGCTGCCATACTGTAACGAAGGGGCACTCGGCGAACGGCGAAGACGCTGCATCTTGACGCGCGGCTGAACGGGTTCTTATATTCCCGATCGGGCCAAGAAGAGATGGCCCATAATACGTATTCTTATTTCTTCCCGGTCCCGATGGCCAGTGCTCGGGGACACCTCGTGGTGCGTGGGCCCGCCATCGACATGCCAAGCCGATGTAGGATGGGATGATGGACACGCAGCTCGCGGTCCGAAGTCTGGCAGTCCGGGAGCGTCACATATCCCACCTCTACCCGGCTCTCCCGGCGCTGGCTGCCTCCTCCCTCGGGATGGATTGCCTATATCGCCTATGATCACCAGCACGGATGTCAAATTGCAACTCGGCCGCCCTTCAGGGCTTTGATGGCTGTGGTTGTGCCGAAGATGTGCTGAAAGCAACTTTAGAGCAAGAAGTCTGGTTTCCGGACACATTCTCGACGAGGCTTCCCCCTTTCACGCGGAGTCTTGTCGCGGATGGATTGCAAACATCCTTTCGACTTTCCCTCTGCTCTTCTACGCCTCTTCTGCCCGGTCCTCCTAGGCCCTTGTGTTCGGGTGGTTGGCAGGACGGGGTGGGCTCGGATGCGTGAGCTTCGTGCAGCTCCTCGGGTCTTGCATGTCGCGGATCATTTTGCATTCAACCGGGGCGGCGCGAGAGCAGGACCCGGACCATTTCCGACTTGATACCATATTGGCTGTAGAACTCGTCGCCCTGTGTCTGGGATTCGCGTCTCTGCAATGCCCTTCCTACCGTCGTTTTGGGCAGTCTTGGCTCTCAATGAGGCACACGTACGACTGTGGAGTCAAGTCGTTTGACCCATCCTCGTTGCGTCTGAGGTGTGAAACCACCCACCCCCGGCCTTGTTGACCTCAGGTGCCAACACGCCTGCGTGCAAAGCTTGTATGCTGTAGGGCCTCATGATTCAATTGCAGCTCTACTGTCTTGCGCTAGGGACCACACACGAAAGCCTCGAGCAGATGATGGCATTCAACTCTGGGTATATTTTTGTCGCTGAAAGAATTCTATATACAACTAAATTGACGAGACCCTCCTCCCTGGAGCCTTCGGGTCAGTCGCCCGACGCCGTCAGTAGCTCTCTCGCTCACAGATCAATGGAAAAAGTAGAATCTGCGAACTGGTCGAAGGTGCCCCGTCCAATTGAGGTTTCCATTATGCAGATGATCCAGGTGCCAGAAACCGATGTATATACATGTCTCTGAATGCTGATGGATATATGTACGCGCGCGCAGGCTTCTTGCATTGTCAAAAGATGCACCCCAGAAAAAAACTCAACTCCGCGTTGATCGATGCTTCTCTATCCTCATTAAGCGCTGAAGCCGTTGTTGGCAATCAGGTTCGTGGTGCCCCTGACGTTGTTCTTGACCCGGGCGGTGGACGCCGTGGCGAGCGCCTTGATGCGGTTCGAGACGGCGGTAGGATCGGTGATGTTCTCCAGGGCCATGAGGTAGGCGGCCAGGCCTGCGATGTGCGGCGAGGCCATGCTGGTGCCGCTGAGGGTGTTGGTGGCGGTGTCGCTGGTGATGCCGACGCTTTGGACCTTCACACCCGGGGCGAAGATGTCGACACCGGCGCCGAAGTTGGAGAAGGAGGCCTTGGCATCGGTGGTCTGGTCAATAGCGCCAACGGTGATGGCGGCAGCGGCCGAGCCGGGCGAGGTGTTGGCGGTGTCCTGGTTCTCGTTGCCGGCGGCCACGACGGGGGTGACACCGGCGCGAATGATACCGTTGATGGCCTGGTTGACGGCGGTGGACCGGCTGCCACCCAGAGACATGTTCATGACGGCCTTGCCACTCAGTTTCTGGGCAGTGGCGTTGCTGGCGACGAAGTTCATGCCGGCGATGACGCCCGAGTTGGTGCCGGAGCCGTCAGCGCCGAGAACCTTGACGGCGACGAGGTTGGCCTTCTTCGCGACGCCGAACTTGGCACCGGCAATGGTGCCCGAGACGTGGCTGCCGTGGCCGTTGTCATCGGTTTGCTACAAGGATCTTCGTTAGTCTACAACACGGTCTCTTGGGTGAAAAACTAGTGGCGCCCGGGCACCCCAGCGTAGGTAGGGTAAACTCACCACATTGCTGATGAAGTTAGCGCCAAAGGTCGCGCGACCCTCGAAGTCCGAGTGCGTGGTGCGGATGCCCGTGTCCACCACATAGACCGTGATGCCCGCGCCAGCCGTGCTGTCGAAGACGTAGCTGGTGCCACCGGTGGTCTCGGAACTGAGGCGGACGAGGCCAGAGGGCGCACTGGTCTCGGTCTGCTGGGCGGTGAGGCGAACGACGGCATCCTGCTCGATGTAGTTGACCTCCTCGGCAGTGAAGATGTCGTTCATCATGCGGTCATCGGCCTCGAGGGCCATGGCGTGCCAGGTGCCCATGGCGAAGGTGTCGACCTTGGTGCTCAGCAGGCGACCGCTGGTCGGGCTGCGCTTACCGATGTTGCGCTTGGCGACGGCCTTGATGACGCTGTTCTGGTGGGCCGTGATGGCGTCGCTGGTGGCATTGGTGTTGTACACGACGATATACCGGTTCGGGATCAGCTCAGCGGCATCGGGGTTGGAGATGGGCACGCCCAGGAAGAAGTCGCCCTTGCGGGGATCCGGCGAGGGCAGGGCCGCGGCGAAGAGGAAGAGGGACACGAAGGCCACCAGGGACAGTAGTATCCGGGAAGCCATGGTTGGTAGTTGCGTCTGGAGCTTAGGACCAGGGGAGAAGGTGGAGAATGCTGGTTGGCGGGAAGGAGAGGTGTGTATAAGACGTCTGTCGTAGCAGTTTTATATACTCCGGTGGTTCAGTGCCACGGGTCGGAAGAAACTTGTTTAGTTGGAACGATTGACGACGCCAGGCGTAGCTCTGCTAGACGAGGCGGGAGAATGAAGCCGGTTGGTGTATAAGAGGGTGATAAGTTTAAAACGAGGGCATAAAAGGAGTGATGTTATGCACAGCAATGCAACGGGTGGGGGACAGAATCGAAGATGGGAAGAGAAAACTTGCCCTGCGCCTTGGCCGACCAAGCAAAGAGACAAACCTGTAAAAGCGAGGATACCAACACTACGAGACGGGAAACACGAAGAGACGGGACGGTGAAGGTATAAGAAGGCTCCGGAGGGGGGCTGCCAAAAGGGGGTCGGTGGCCTGTGCCGCGCCGAGCAGGTTGGCGATTTAGACATTTAGGGGCATGAACCTGGACCCCCGGCCTGCCGCGCCCCATGGCCGCAACTTGAGGCTCCGTACTACGTACCCAGGTGTGTCGTCCAATTTCTTGGCTGTCTGGCGAGCGCCGACGGGGCTTGGGCGAAAGGAGGGGGGAGCAGGAAATGGGAAACGGCCAAGGTGGAGGAGACGACCGCTCTAGGACGCCAAGTCAAACAGCACCCAGCCCGCCCTCGGCGCTTGCCAGGGGGACGGGCTCGCTCTCGGCCACCTGTGGGTTGCCATTGGAGAAAGACGGGCTCCCCTCTGATAAAACCCAAAACTGCAGCAGAAGGAAAAACATCCAAGAGGTCTTGGGGCGGACCTTGCGACTTGGACGAACGGATGGGTTGGTGGGAAGGGCAGAGAGGGACGTCGCCTCCCCCAGGTGTGGAGGCTCCGATCCGACGCCACAGATGCCGGGCACGGAGGCAGGATCTCGTCGATCCTCGGCACGTGAGAGGCGAGCCCGCCCATTCTCTGTCCTAGGGCTGCCGGCTGGCTGCTCGGTCGGTCGTGGGTGCGCTCAGTCTGTCCCCCCCCAGACCTCTTTTGCCGTGGTCGGCCTATTGCGTGCATGACGGATCGCCGACTTGGATCACTATCTTTGAAGCAACGGCAGAAGGTCCCTGATTGGGGGGGAGGATTTGCAGCAGGAGGTGGCATTCGGAGACGATGGGGGGAGGGGAGGCTAGTCGGTAGCTCCCGAATGGGTTCGTCGGGTAAAGTGGGCAGGGGTCGAAGCCTGAACGTCCGTCCTGCAGAGTGCTGCATTCGGTGTGCTTTTCGCGCTTGCGAAGGGTGCAACCTGGACAGCATCCCCCAGGGGATCACCATCCAGATCTTGTCACCTCCAACCAGGGCCCCCTTCCTCCTCCCCCTTCCCATTCTCACACGAACCAATACGAGCACCGCCTGCCGGGGGACCGACTTAGTCTGTCATGAGCCACCCTCTCTCGTCTGGTTCCTCGCGCCACGAAGCATAGGAGCTTCATTTGCGTGGATCACTTGGCGTCCAGGTGGTTCAAGCTTAAAAAAGCTTGCCAGCAGGCGCAGCACCACAAGCGCCGGTTGCGCCGAGAATTGCAGGGTCGCTGGACGGAGATGAAGGCGGCTCTTCGGAGTGAATGCTTGTTGCCGCTGCTCGAGGGCGAGGCACGGCGAGCTGGGCAAGACCATCTACATGCTGTTATAGTATGTGTCTCCCTGAGCCTCGCCTCCTCATGGCATGACCGCCGCCGCCCTAGGGACCGCTCCTCCTCCTCCTTCCCACCGCTCTGCACCCCCCCGGCCGTTGGACGACGCCTAGCGTTGACGGTCTAAACTAGGGACTGATACATGTTGGTCGAGGCGGACGCATCGTGAAGCTTGTCTTCTTGCTGAGCGGGTCCCAAATGCTGTAAGGAAGGCCATCGTGGCCACGACGAGAAGGGGCTAGAATCTCAAACATGACAGAGGGGGCTGCTGACGACGCGATGTCGACCAGCTTGCCCAGCTTGAAACACCACGGAGGGATCCATTTTTTCCCTTCGAACAAGAAGCTTCTACGCGGTCTTCTCGTTGGTTTGTGGGGTACCATCGGGGAAATTGGACCAGCTGACAGGGCCTCCGTCCTCATTTCGTATGCTGAAACACCGCAAAAATACATCGCGCCATGTTGAATACCCTCGGGCTCAGGGGTCGGACGAAAAGGCGGGGCAAAACGGGAATAGTCCGACCAGGCGGCAGCAAGAAAAGAGGCGTCGAGCCCGCTCGCCTGCTGGCACCGAGCACCCAAGGAGCATGGTCCTTTGCAACGCCGTCCCGTCAGGGCTACATTCGTCGTCTGTATTCTAGTCCAAACCCTCAAGACGGCCCAAGTTTTCCCGTCGTTACCCAATTTCTCCCCAGGGAGAGAGGTCGCAGGAGTCCTGTTTAAGCGCGGCCAAATGCTAAGACCTCCCCTTTAGGGGCCACGTCGCGGACAAAGTGAGCTCACACCCTTCCTTCTTTCTACCTTTTGTGTTCCCCGAGCTCCCCCTTGGCCGGATGGGCACCGGCCTGCCGCCACTCTTCTGCAGTCACCGGCGCCGACCGAGGATCCCTTCGTCGGCGCGTGCGGATGAGCTCAACCCAACAATCCGCCCTAGCAGCCATTGGCCTCTCCAGCCCTTGCATACTGCGCGCATTCTCCAGGGAGCCGAGTTAGGCTATTTGCGAGTGCACGCCGAGAGAAAGGACAAGGCCTGGGCATTAGGCATTTGTCGACCCAAGGCGAAGCCATTACCCGGGAACCGCGAAAGACGAACCGCGTTACGCGGATTGCATGTGCCCAAGAAAGGCTGTTCTTCCTTCGACCGCTTGGCCCGGCCGGGATGTTGACTGTAAGCGCGCCGTTGCCAAACATGACCTCGGGCCGGGGCGTATCTAGAACAGAGTTGAGACTGCTCTTGCTCAACACTACGGCCGCAGGTGGGGACGGGCCGAGACGCCCAAGAGACCGTTGGCCAGCTAAGCCTATTTCCTGTGTCAGACCATCACAGCGACTCAGCAGCTAGTGGTTGTTTCCTGTTGCGGGACGACACCGATCGTGTATAGGGGAGGCATAAGCCTCGCTAGGCAGCGACCAAAGGTGAGCGGCGTCTGGGTAGAAACGGTTTCAACATAACCCAAAAGCCCTGGCAATAAGATGCACCGCCAGGATGTCGCCATAGGATTCTAGCGAGGAAATGTTACTTTAACCCAAGTACCTCACCAGGTGGCAAGACATCATGGCTGCGCCTACGACATGCTTAGTTGCATTCGCATACATGTGCTCTTTTAAACTTTGAGCAGGATGCCGTAGCGCTAGAGATGACGGCTTGATGGTCTGGTGCGACCTACACCGCTTGCCATGACCAGTTGCCCCTTGCGTCTAGGCATTGTGTAGCATTAAATGGCATGAAGGATGGGCGCAGCCGCCGGGCAGCAGAGTCTCCCGGAAATAGACAGCCGGAGAGCCGGCTTTTGCTACTTCCTCAAACACCAGAGCCACGACCAACCTGTCAAGCAGGTAATACCGGGAATCTGTCCGTGTCCGAGCTTCGTCTCTTGGACCGGTAAAGGTGGGACGGACCGGTCGCCAGTGACGGGCCGAGAAGAAGCTCCGGGAGATGGTTCCCCTCCCGATCGAGTGCCGGGCTCTATGTTCCCGATTGGGACCTCCTACACCGGATCTGGACAGGGAGGGTCGGGAGATCCGAAATGCCGGAACGCGCCCCTTGACTACGTGCGCCGATGGGCTGCGGAAGGCTTTCCGTAGAGCATGGCGAGGATCCAGGAGGATCTGAAGGAGAAAATTTAAAAATTTGGGGTCCAAGGATTGTTGGGAACGTCGAGAGAAAGACAAGCTCACGAGAGCGTGAAATCAGCTTTAGGCTCACCGGTGCCGTGGCAGGTGTCCGTGACAACCGCCCGTGGCAAGCGTGGGTGGCAGTCCGGCACGAAAGCAATTAATGGTTGGCTCCCTGTCCTGGTATGTTGTGGTCGGCGGTGGGTTCCTGTGGTGTTGGCACCGCATTGCGACGATCATGATTGGCGGTGGCAAGATTGGGACCTTCATGCATCGGGGATTTTTAGGTTGGTGCGTTGGGCTTGGGTGCTGAATGCGAAGGGAAGGGTTCAAGGGGTCCGGCCGCCAGGAATAGTACACAAGCACTGGAGCAGGACGAGACGAAGAAGAGGGAAAAAAAAAAAAAAAAAAAAAAATAACGCGTGGAGAGAGAGACAAGCGCAGTAGAGTCACGGGGGGGAGGCGGCGACGAATGCATGCACGCGGTCTAAGCCGATGTGGTGGCCCCCCGTAATCGTCATATCGATCTGTGTGACGATGACCCAGGAAGAAAGTGCTATGTAAGGCATCATGAAGCGTAGAGAGGCGAAGGGCGAAGGATGGTGGTGCGTGTGGCTTAGGCAATTTACGCGCTGACCGCGCAGCGCTTTGTCTTGATCGCTCATTAAAACCTGCCGTGGGGTTTTTTGGGGCGCGTCTGTCTGGTATGAGGAAAGGCGCCGCAATTTTGGGTGGGCAACTGGGCGGCGGCTGTTGTTCCCAAACCCAAACTTACCCCTCTCCTCTCCCTTCTCGTGGGTGGGAGCAAGTGTCAATGCCAACCAGCCGCCGGTTCCCAAGCCGCAGTTTTTTTTTTCTGCACCGCCAATCCGGACCACCAGCGCCACGGCATTTCCCCCCAAACCCTGCCTAGGGAGGGGCCCAATTCCTTGACGCTTGCGTCCCTCTGCAACCCTGCCTGCGTCCGCCCTCCGTCCCCTTTTTCCTGCCACGACATCACCACTGCCAACTCTCCAGCGCCTCCCTCCCTGTTCACGAATTTGATACCCAACTTTTTTTCTTTTTGGTCTTCTCTTTCCAAACCACCAGCGCCGACTGCGACACAGAAGCATCGCCATCGCTGCCCCCATTCGACTTTCTCGGGCACTCGGACCCGAGCTGCAAGTTCCAGCACCAGCCAGACCCGACCTGCTGGGTTCCGTGGACAAAGAGTTGCCAGGCGCAGCCGCGACTTCGCCAATCTCCCTCCAACTCCACACCCTCCCAGTCAGCCCAAGCACAACCCCGCCGGCCGAGTCTCACGCGACCTGCGTTTTTGCACTCGCAAACACCGGCGACGATAGCGCCCGCCTGCCTTGAATTTACTTGCACGGCTGGCCTGGTCGAGGAGAGCCCCGTCTTATCTCAGCGAATCCCGTCTCATTCCAGCGGCCCCGGTCATCGGCACCCGCGACACACCCCGCAGCGTCGACTCGCCACGAGCGAAGCCCGGACCCCCTCCCGACTTCGTATTCTCCCCTTGTCGCACCCACGCCATCTCCTGCTCCCTTAGCACCCTGGAGTCCGCCGCCCTCGCCTCCGCCGCGACTCTCTTTGCCATGTCATTAGGGTCTTCTTCGTGAAGACCGACCCGAAGACTCTGTGATGAAAAGGAAGATGTCTCTAACGAGCACGTCAATGCTGCTCGACGAGGATCCTCTCGAAACCCTCTCGATCGATACCCGCCTCCCCTGCGCCGAGCGAGCGCAGTCGATACACGAGGATGAGGGCAAGGCGACAGTCGAGCTAGCATCCATCATGACCACCGCGTCCAACCCCGTATCGCCTGGGCCCTCGAGCCCACCTCTCGACCAGGGACGGATGCAGGACTTTGTACCGCCAACGAGACCGAGCAGCACCCCGTTCCCGCAACCCGAGCAGCGAAACACCGACATCACCTGTCTCAGCTGTCCGGGAGACTCCGCCATGGACCTCGACGAACCCGACGGAGCCGGGTACGAGGCCGTGCTGGCTCCGAGCAAGATCGAGGGGGTGGATCTGAACGATCTGCCCGCCGAGATCCACGAGTGCATCCTAGACCACCTCTTTGGCTTCCGCGTATCGCCTACGTCCAAGAGCTCTGTCACGCGCTGGGGTACGGCCCTACGGCACTCACGGAGAAAAGAGCTGTCGGAGCTCGCCCTGGTCAGCACGATATGGAGAACGCTGATCCAAGAGCGCCTCTACCGGCACATCAAATTGAAGGCCACTATTGAATCTTTTAACGACGCATTTAGCTACTTCGCCCTCCACCCCCATCTGCGGTCCTACGTCCGGCACATCGAGATCTGGTTCCCCGTGTTCCAGCCCAAATACGGCCCGCTCGCCCTGAGCTCGACCAACACCCTGCCGACGGTAACCGTAGACGGACTCACCAATGCGACCTACATACTCCCGTCCGACAACTGCTCGCTGGAAGAAGCCTTCTACTTCGTGTCCGAGACGTTCCCGGAGGTCTACGTCATCACGCTCGAGGGAGGAGAGCGCAAGAAGGCGCCAATGGTCAAGCATTGGATCCGGGGCGAGGAGGAACCACCACGGGCGATGCCAAGGGTTGCCTCCGTGCGGACGCTGATCTGCAAGGGCCAGTGGAACTTAATCAGAGGCGAGGACGACTTCGACGTCATCATGTCTGCGTTCCCCAACCTGCGAGAATGGCACGCGTCGTACAGCAAGCCGAAGTCTAAGAGCTACCTCACCATGGCGGACATTTTCCTGCGACCCATGAACCTAGAGAGCCTCAACATCTGCCTCGAGAGCGACTACCGACGCGAACCTACAGTTCCTCCCTTCTATCTTAAGGTGGCCCAGAAGGTGCACGTCTGCCAGAGGCTCGCCCAAGCTGCTGCATCGCCGAGTCTCGAGCACCTCTCCTACACAGGCAGGATCTGCAAGCAGTTTTTCTACGACCTGATGGCCAAGCACAGGGACCCGCGGGCTTCGCGCTTAAAGTCGATAGACATTACGGTCAAGAACTGCTGCCGCCAGGTGATGCACTGGAACGAGACAGGCTCGGGCATAACCGACATGAACTTCATCAACGCGTTCGAGCAGTTGGTGCTTGCGGGTATCCGAGCTCTCGGCAAGCTTAAGGGGGTCGAGTACCTACGGATCCGCTACGTCGACCTCGGTGAGTCTAAAGCTTCTAGTGTGTCTCCAAGTATCATGCTAACCATATCTGCCCCCTAATAGACTCTCCTGTGCCCCCGCTCAACCCATACTTTCTCCTCCACGACGGCTGGTGCTCCGGTGTATGGAGCGAGGCCATCGTCGCCGAGCTTAACCGCGTCCGACCGACGACTCAGTTCGAGGATCTCTCCGAGTCATTTGGTGAGGTCGGATTCAACAAGGATGGTCGCATGACCATCAGCCCCGAGTTTCCAAAATCACGGGCCCTCTCCCTCAAGCTGTCGAACTATGCGCTGCTGAGCGGCGGCATCTCGATATCCTAAAGGGGCTCTATAGAGACAAAGGGAAACATCATCACTCGCTCCCGGCATATCTGTCCTGAAACCATATACCCACGTCGAATATGCCAACCACACATGAGAAAAGCTTGTCTCACCTCTCTCCTTTGTCATCCTCACAGCATGGCGTCTGGAATGATACCGCATCGGCTTGTTTTGTTTTTTTCTGATTTGTTTCGGTACGAGGAGTAATCGGTAATAGAAGGGTTGCGTCGTGGCTCGCAAAATGCTCGCATTTCTGGCCGGTCTCAAGTGGTATTCTGAATGGAAAGGAATCTGAACGGCTCCTGGTTAGGAGGTCGAGGAAGGGAAGCAACACGGCAGGCATTCGGCATGTGCGGGCTAGCAGTGAGTTACGGTGTGCGGGTTCCATATAATCGGTACGAAAACCCGATGTGTATCATGACGAAATTTGGATGCGATACCTTTGAGTTGCGCTCGAGTTCGAGATTCAGGCTAGAAGGGAGGAAGAGCAATATTCCAACTTGGCTCATCACTTGCCTCGTTCACATGGAATCAGTGATGATATGCTATCCTGCAAAACGTTGGTTGCGTGCGGCGCCTACGCGACGCCATGCTGTGGCGCTACATCCTCTACAATTATGCCCAGGATCCAGCAGTTCACTAGAAAGAAGCCAAGCGAGGCGAGCCACAGGCCAGGCACGAAAGTACTTCTGCCCAAGAACTCAAGCTCGTACCCCTGCTGGAGCCACGCTCCTTGGGATGCGACCCAGAGCACTAGCGCCGCTACGCCAAGCCTCTTGTTTCTCAGTAGAGAGGAGTGCGGCAAATACAGCGGCAGGAACACCATATACCAGAGGAAATACTACTTACGTATCAGCATATAACGCCCGTCGTCGCAGGCACCGAACTGGATACTTACCTGGCTCGTACAGACCTTATTAAAGGTCACAAAGGCAAACGTCTGCGCTAGCATGGTGGTGGGCAGGTCCTTCTTGGCCATGACGAGCGGAATCAGCACGCACGAGAGGAGGAGCTGCGGCAGAAAAGCCACAGACTCGATACGCAGCGTGGACGCTGCGGGGAGCGCAGACGCGAGGTAGAGCTGGATGTTGTAAGGGCTGAAGTTGTGGCGGTGGTCGATGCGTGTGACATGGTGGAAGTAAGTATGGGTGAGGAAGGGATAGCCATAACTTTGGACAACAGTGAGCAAAAGAGATCTCAACGCGGCGATGGGACAGGGACAGGGGAGGGTTCTTACATGGCGAACATGAGGATGTTTAGTCCGACGAAGGTGGACAGGCTAATGATGGCAAGCTGCAGCCGCGCAGGTGTGAGGAAGCCTTGTATACGCTCCGCGAGGGTTTTTGGTGTCTTCTTGCTTCCATTGGCGTCGGTGCCAGCAAGTCCGAGCCTCTCCGCATCCATCCACCACACGATCGCTGGTGCATAGATGAAGGGGTAGATCTTGAAGTGAACACCGAACCCAAGGAGCAGTCCCGCCAGAGTGATCTTCTTCGCAAGAACCGCCCAGAGCAGGGAAGTCACCAGCACGCCGAGCAGGCCCTCGGAGCTGCCGCGAGTGCTAATCGTAGCAACCATGGGGTTGAGCAGCCAGATGGCCGCAAACTTGCGGGCCACCGCGGGGTCCATGGGGCCGGTCCGTTGGCCCTGCCCGGGCATGGTCAAGACTTTCTCGATCAGCCATCCGGCGACTAGATCGGCGGCGGCGAATAACACCTTCCCGGAGCTAAAGAGCACCGTGTTCCACAGCGCGGACGACGTCACCCAGGCTGTTGGGACTAGCATCCAAGCCAGGAGCGGGGTGTACCGGTACGTCTCCCGGTCGTACGGGGACCGCCCGGCAGCGGTGAAGCGGGCCGCGTCCGTGAATACTAAGTAGTCGATGTCGGTGTACTTGACTGGCGAGTTGGCGTCTTGCCACAGACCGTAGAGAAGAAACGCTGCCCTGAAGACGGTGGCTGAGAGATAGAGTGGTGTCTGGCTGGCAAAGAAGGATGTGGCGAGGGAAGGACCCGGCCCCGGAGTCTTCCTAGGGGCGCCCTTTGCGCTTGACCCAGGTGTAGGCGAAGCCATGGCGTCGGGGACGAGACGGGTCTGTTCCTCTTCGGTATCCGTGAGAACCTAAGCCCAACAAAATCGAGGTCTCCAACTTCCGGGGGCCTGAGCCTACTCACGAGGTGAGAATGGTTAAACACGCCGGCGCTCTCAGCTTCATTCGGGTGTTTTCTTGCTGAAAATAATTGTATCAAGTTTCATGCGGGCGCCGAACAATTGAGGTCTAACGGCAAACTGTGAAGAGACTTTAATGTCGTCCACGGAGAGAGCACGAGATGAATGATACCTGTGCAATGCGGATTACATCTCGCTAACATTTTCTGACCAACCACAGCGAGAGACTGGGCTTTTTGCATAACCCCGCTACCGACTCCCCCTGTAGCTAGCCTCCTAAGAATGGTAGTCACACCCAAACAACTACCTGTACTTAAACCTCAATTTGACGTGGGATGCTTTGGCGACCACCGGGCGACCACACAAGAAATGGCCGGGTTCAAGAGAGATAGAGATGGCAACGCCCGGAAGTTTGACGGCCCTAAGAAGGCGCCCAAACCAGTGGCGGTCAACGCCTTCACCCCCATGTTTGAGACTTTCCGGGACGAGCTGGACGAGCACCACGACCGACGCCAGAGAATCTCGCAGGCCTCGCGGGACATCACCGGCTTGAGCAAGAAGATGTGAGACTCGACCCTAAAGAAGAACTAGGCTACTGTATTCTGACCATCCCCCCCCCGGCAGAATATTTTCGTTGCAACGGTGCGTGCTGTCTTGTTCCCCGCGGCGGCCTTGTACCCTCGGTCCGTACGGACCGTAGTAGCTAGATCAAGTGGCTAATCGTCTTTAGGGTCCGCGAGATCAGCCCTGAACTTCCTGGGGGTATAGAAGCAGAGATTAAGAGCCGCCTGGCGGAAATCTCAAAGCTGCTTCATCTCGTCGCACTTGAGACCCAAGGCATAAAGCGCTTCCGATATGTCCGCAACCTATCGTGCATGGAGGAGCTGGTAGAGGCCCTGACCTTTGCTCACTACCTCAAGAACCAGGAGCTCATCGGATACGACGAGCTCGTCCTCGCCATTGCCGAACTAGCACAGCGGGGGAAGCCGGAGGACGTTGACATGGTGGACGTCGATAATGATGGGTCTTCCCAGGAGCAGGTAGCCTTGGGGCATGCTGAGACAGCCGAGCCGCCGACCATCTCAATCACGGAGGATGACTACTTATACGGAGTGTTCGACCTAACTGGCGAGATGATGCGCTTCGCCACCACCACGTCGGCCCTCACTGGCTCCATGGCCCGGGCTAGTGATGTGGACGGTGGTGACGGCCGGACGATCCTCCAGGACATGCAGGACCTCGGCAGCCTCTTTGAAATGCTTCCCCAGCGCCGCGAGAACACGTGGGAGAAGAAGGCGGAGGTGCTGAGACAGTCGGTGCGGAAGGTCGAGCGACTGGGCTACGATAGGACTGTTCGCGGTGCCGAACGACCCGCCGGCTGGGTTCCTGACATGAACACTGGAGACGAGCAAGCCGCAGACCAGGTCGGAGAGTAGTTTCCCTGTGTCCGCCTTTGACATGTTATTACCCTGGCAAAGGCTTCAGAGTTTGGCCTGATGGCTCATGCATGTAGTAGCTGAGATTTGAGGACTGTTGATGGGCACATGAACAACCAGGGCCTAACTTTGGTCCTTCTGGTAGCCTTGAATCTGCCCCAGGGAGTAAAAAAGGCATCGATAATGCCATGTTTAAGAATAACGGTGTTCTATGGGTTGCATATATCGTGAGTATGCCATCGTGTATCTTCCAAGAGTGCCCGAAGCTATGCTCTTTAGCAATACATGTGTCATCTGGTGACTCGTGCTAGTTGCAACTCTGGTTCGTCTATCCTGTATGTCCTTTCCCCTGCCGATACTATAACACGCAAACTGGTCAAGGTTTGGAATATCCGTCTTGGTGAACATGGTCCGCGAAGAAACTACTTCTCATCGGTGTTGTACTCTCCGCTCCTTGCGGTCCTGATGTAGTAGTGAAATTGCCTCTGGCATATGGTAACACTCCTGGACCTTCACTTGCGGCTTCTTCGGTCACAACATGGACCTGGACTTCTCGAGTTATACCATATAGCGCTCTCTGCCCGTCTTCGTTCTCTAGATTTGATGGTGTGGGTGACCGATGAGCATAGTCTACCTCGGTCGGGGTCATGGTCCGCAGCTTTAGCTCCTCCGAGAGAACAATATTCTGTTCGCTTTCGGTAAACGTCATACCTGAAAGACCTTGCATTCCGTGGGCTCGTGGAGGCCGCAAGCTAATCCTGCCGATTGTCTTCAAGTTGACTGGCCTTGGGTTATCGCTTAATGCAGTTGAACCCCTCCCCCTGACCGATGCAAAGAGAGGGGTGACCCATCGGCTGACCATTGGGAAGACCAGAGGCACATTGGTCGTGACCGTGGCAACGAACATCTCACGAAGCGACCACGAAACTGAGCACAGTTGGTTCTGGCCACCACTCTGCGACATGGTTAGTTCCCTTCCATCGAGGTCGTATAGCGCGATGGGAATATACTTTGAAAATGTAGACTGTGCGAAGAATAGCCGCCACTGGGACGAAGATACCACAGCCAAACAGACAAAACAGACCGATCTTCTTTGCAAACGAGAAGGTGGTTCCGAAGAATAAAGGAATAGGAATAAAGAGCAAATACAAGTCTGTAGAAATGTTGAGGCTCACAGACACCCACAGGTTGATGGGAGATGCGGATGACTGGCAGACCACTTCAAAACGACTGTGTTAGCACCAAAAGTCCTGGAGAATCAGGATAGTCGCGCTCACTCACCTCCTGGATCTGGGTTTATCTGCCAATTCTTGGTAATGGGGTTGCAGCTAAGCAGCAAAACTAGGTTTACGACGAGAAAAGTGAGGGCTACGAAGACCAGGCCGCCGTACACCCTACCACGAAACGCCTCGAGTCCATCCTGTATATTTCTTAGGATATGGATTATTAAATCTTATAAAGGGGCGGTATTTTACCGTGAGGCGGAGATAGAAACAGCACATGGAGGCCTTCAAGGACCATATTTGGAGAGAACCAATGGCCCATCCTGCTAACTGCATCTTCGAGCCCATGACCCTATTTATTGTTAAATGCCGGGGGCTACAAGTGAAAGTGAGGGATATTAGAAGAGAATGGAGAACAATACTGACGTACCTAAGGCTGTATTCCAGGCTGTCGGGGTTGAGAGCAGCCCTCTGCTCATCTGTCATGCCGCTGTTGGTTAGGCCTTGGGTGGTCACCAGAAGGTGATATGCCAGACATGTGATCGTGACATGGAAAAGCTGGAAACATCATGGTTTATTAACATGACCTGCTGCTAGAGTTGGTATGGGTCACCTACCATTCCCGCCCAGGCGAGGCAGTCGTCGGGTCCCAGGCGCCGCCACCCACCTTTGCTCACTCTTGCGTACGTCCGAAGGACGGTGATGACAATTGACGCCGCGATATAAACAAACGCTTCGATGAAGAAGGCTTTGACAAGCTGGAAAGTGATGCCATCAGAGTCGGTGTCCATCGTGTCGGTCTATTTTCAATGCCCTCTACAGCCCTGTGGGCGTCTACGGGACTTGTTGATCTCGGCGTTGTCATCGATAACCGCGCATCCCTCGCTGGTAGCTGGAAGGAGCTTCGAGGGGATTATTCGAAGTGAAGAGAATGTCGCGATCGCAGCTGGAGACAATAACCACCGTCGTAGGGTTAAGTCTCAAAGTCCCGGAGAACTCGATGTTCCATGATGCCGGCGTCCAACAGACGTGGCCAGGCTTGACCCCCTCATTTCTAGAGGGAACGGCTCAAACTCTATCCAGGGCAGACAAAGAAAAGATTCGGATGAGCCCCTCCTTAGTGGTAAGTACCTGCCGAGGCTGGCTGCTCACCTCTCACGACGTGGGAGAGACACCGCCGTGATGGGAACGGAGGCAAGACGCGGGCGACGGCGTGCCACTCTGACTCGTCACAGCAGCGACGAGAGTCACCTCATGCACTCAGAAGTAGGGGACTGCGGAATGTTCGTCACAGGCCGGCAGCCCGAGACACAATTTTAAAATGGACATGCCGATCCGGAGCCGCCGAACCGCCTGTGTCTCACCTTGATACGCGCTCTTCCGAGAACAGCGCCAGGGCGCCTTGACCAAGGGGGCTACGCGGAGCCGTCATCAGAAGTGTTGTGATGACTGATATCCAGGAGCTAGATCGTTCGGTATTTACCACCTGTGCGTAGATAAGCTATCTAGACTAGAGATACCTTACCGCCACCGGCTTTGTGAGCAGAGTGCCTATCGTGAAATAGCGGTGCCTATTTTGGATGCGCCTTGGCTTCTAAGTTTGACAGTTAACAGCACTAGACTACGATCAGCTAGAATAGGAAGTCTAGGTCAAAACGGGGCAGCAGTTATGCTCACTTGGGTGCCGAGCGGTAGGGGTGGGGGGTTCTATCGACCTTAGATTTCCACCCCATGACACATCTCGCAGAGCTCCAACGTCGGATTAAGATGATACTTACAGAATAAGGTAACTTGCAAACTCGGGTTTCATTTTAGTTGAGAACCATTTGTTTAGAGCACAGACTATGCTAGCTATATTTGGAGTAGTTACCAACCCCCTCCCCCCCAAAGTTTGTTCGTCGGAACTGCACTGCAGTTTTAGCACTTAAGGAGGGGATGGCTTTGGTAACTACTCCAAATATAGCTAGCATAGTCTGAGCTCTGAACAAATGTCAAAACGAAAACCGAGTTTGCAAGTTACTGTAAACCTCAGAAATATACACTTCTTTCTCTGCTATGTTTCGTTTACGGTACTACCTACAGATACTTGCCGAAACACTCATCACTGCTCAACATTTCCACCTCTTGCGGCATGACGCTTACGACGAACTCCGCTGCCCCATCCGGTAACTTGGGCAGAATAGCAGAGTAGGCCTGGCCTGGATACCGAAACCTGATCAACGGCCCAAATGCACTACCCCAGTCCTGAGTATACAACTCACCACTTGTCCAATCTGTGCTCATGCCCAGCCCGGTCGTTGACGCCGATTGTAAGAAACCCCAGTCGACCCATCGCTCGTTAACCATGGCCATGTAGTTAGCCACGAGAGCGGGATCCACAGCGGTAATGGCCCGACGGACGGCGCTTGCAGCGTGCTGCAGACCAACAGCCGAGAAGAGCGTGTCAAAGTCTAGCGTCGCCGTGAGCTGGTAGACGGCGTTGCCGATGTACGACTCCGGCAGACCGAGATGGCGGCGCGCGTCGGTGGGCAGGAAGAGACCGCCGGGCGTAGAGGACAGGAGAGCTTGTGCTGCCACGGACCGCCGACTCCGGACGACAAGGACGCTACGCCACATCAACGCGGCCAGCGCATCGTGCGTGGAAACCGGCGGCGCGTCTGCACGCGTTGCATCAGCTTTGAGACGAGCCAGGCTAGCAGCCGAGATGTGGAAGAGGACGGGCGTCTCTGGCGATGTGGCCGCGAAGGGGTGTGGCTCAACTGACTCTGCCTTGGCTGACAGGGGAATATTCCACTTGTATGCCGGGTGGTCCTCGATTTTGAAGGGGATATCGCTCTTCATGTTACGCAGTACGCTCCTGTCCACACCAATGACTGCGGAGGGAGACTTGGAGCGCAGCTTTGTCGGGTCGCTCCCGCCAGGGCTCTCTTGAGCAAAACGTGTCTCCTCGCTCCATATGCGCGTGAGCTCATTTGTCGCGGATCCGTCGGCTACGCTGTGTGACATGGCGAATGTGAGGATAACACCGCCAACTATGGCGCTAAACTGCACTTTACAAGCAGCATATGGGCGATCATTGCTAATGTCCTTAGGGACAGGCACGAGTGGGCCATAGGGAAGCTTGGAGGGTGGGAATCCGGCTGCTTCTAGCTCATGGAAGGAAGCTATGGTCCCTCGCAGGTCTCTGACAACGAGCTCGAGCCCCGGGCCGGGCAGAATGGTGCGCCAGTCTGGCCGTGTATCGATGGCTTCGTCTGGCGGCAGGGGTGCAATAATGCCGCCAAGAATAGGAGAGCGCTTGACGAGAGCTTGTAAGCCAACCTTGAGGGCGGCTAGCTGGGCCCGGCGTTGCTCAGAAGTTTCACAGCGGAATAAGAGGAGCCGACGACTATAGTGGACGGGATGGCAGGCGTCCAGGGCTGCGAGGTCAACATGGAAATGCGGCCCGGGGAAGAAGATGTTCTCGTCCGGAAACAAGTCGCCCATGGTAGTTGAGGCGAAGCTTTGAATACTTGTCTGATAGTCAGTTGTGAGTAGCACCTAGAATGTAATATAGAGGAGGGATGCAGAGGAGGTGAACAAGGTACCTTAGTAGGATGGTACAGTAATGGCCAATGCGGGGTAAAAGTCTGTCTACGGCTACCGTAATAGCCCCCATGTTTTTTAAAATCAAACCTTTATTGTCGATGACCAGAATCCAGCTTCTCACCCACCTCTATGATAGGTCCTGATGACCGAATGAATCAGCTGTGCCATTATCCGTAGAACTTGTATGTTACGAAGGATATGTGAACTGTTATTACCAGATTCTTTTGTCTAAGAGCCGCCCTGGCAGCCAACTAGGATAGAAAGTTGGTCAAGTTATAATAACATCGGAGTACATCACTTGTGAAGAAGGGAAGAAACAAGTTTCAACAAAATACAGTACATGATGCCACAGTAATTAGGTCCAGCTGCTTGGGATCGCCAAACCAATGAGCGGCGCACATATGTTATGTTTCCCATGTTGTAAAGGCAGCGTAAATGAGAGACGGAAGCTAACGGCCCAGGTATCTATCGATGATAAAAGCTCGACGTATCCACGGCTGCCACCTTGGCGGGTTGCGTCAGCGTGCCATTGATTGGCATCACGATACCGCCAGACGTCAGGATGTATAGTGTCTTGCTGTCGTCGCCTTTGCCAAAGATGCAGGACGTAGGGCCGGGAATGGCCAAGGAATCCAGCGCACCGGCAACAAACTGCAGACTTCCGTAACCGTCGGGAGTGCTCCGGTCTCTGTGGATGACGAAGACCTGATTCTCCGTACTCCCAACTCCCCAGATATTGCCCTCGGGGTCAAAAATGAAATCATCCAGGGCATGCAGGCTGGGGATTGTGATGATAGTTTCTGCCTGGGCGTCCTCGAGAGGGTAGCCATCTTCGTCGATCCGGATCCGAAAGAAGGTGACTTTCTCCGTGTTGGTCCAGTAGAGGTAGCCGCCATGAATCTTGAGGCCATTCACTCCGACTGGGAACGCGCCGTCAGGGCTGGCGTGAAGTTGCGGGATGTCGAGCACGGTCTCATGAGCGCCTGTAGTGGTCTCGAGTCGGACGATTTGACCGTTTAAACAGTCAGCCGCAAGGATCCAGGTGGCCGCTTTGTCGCAGGACCGGGCTGGGAGCCGTGGTACCGTAGCCAAGCCATTGAGCATTCCCACCTCCGGGAGGTCGACGATCTTGCGGACGGTGAAATCGTCCGAGAATGGGTCGACAAACTTGACCTCCCACATTGCTGTGGTGTTCGGGAAGGGGTTGAGGAACGACTGGAACCGCTGGCTGGTCAAGACATAGGTATCATGGCCGAGGGAAGTGATACCGATCAGGCCGGTAGCGTTGGGAAACTGGTGTAGCAGAGTCAAGCTGGCGCCTGGATTGGCAGCGTCCTTGAGCAGGTAGAGTTTTGGCTCGGCTTCCAGTTGTGTCACTAGGAGGTCTCCATTGGGACGCATGGCCACATTCTCAAGGAACGTGTTGTTCTCAGCTAGATAGGCCACGTCGTGCCCGGGGAGACTGATGGAGGGAAGCTCGCTCTGTCGTTTGTACACGGCAGCTGTGGCTTGGACAGCAGCCAGCGCGAGCCAGACCCCAGCCTTTTCGAATAGCATGGTGTATTGAAGTTGAGTAACGCTGCCAATGACGAAGACGATCTGACGACAAGTCTGACTCGAAAGTCTCGATGGCCAGAGAGCCACGGCATTATGAAAATAAAAATGTGCTGGTATCAACCATTTTATATCGGGGATGTTAAGGGCCACTGTATACTACTATTATATACGACCCTTTCGATAGAGTGCGGAATTACAAGCTATGAATTCCGCACTAAATTATTCAGCGCGTCCATGCTGACAGATTTGGATGTTATGGGGTACTTGAGCTAAAACAGGCAATCCCTTCCCCCAAATTATTCAGATGGGAACTGATGGGATCCACGGTGCGGCACAGATGTCGACTAACCATGTTTTAATTAGGTGAGGTCTGTTACCCAATTGGGTACTTCGATACACCCTAGATTCTTCGGTGCTTCCATGCTGACAGATCGACTGGCGGCCTGGAGCTACATCTTGAGCACGCATCCATCCTAATGATACCCACGTGGCCGCTAGTCAAGATGCGGTAGAAGGTTTCCGGTAGACGGTTTCTATGGCTAGCGAGAGGCGGTGTAGAGTAGCTTCGGGGACCAGCCGACATTGACAAATGTTCACTCCAGGGTAGCCGGCTGCCTAGTGCTGCTAGTTGGACAGAGCAGGCAAGCTCGGCGCAAAAGTCAGTTGAACAATGAGAAGCAGGGCCACGGGCTGACGTGTGCGAAGAATAGCTGCTCCTGCAGTGGTAAGGCTTAGCATCTACTTGTTAATGGTTGTGAACAAGTGCTGGTACGCTCGGGTCTTGCGTGTGTCAGGGCCGAGATACGGGCGTGGGAACCAAGGGCCACTGTCCCGGGGCTTGCTGTGCGACCTGCGACCGTACACTGGCAGCCGATGCAACCCTCCGCCATCAGCCGTTTGCTGATGAGGCATACGGCCCGTACCAGGAGCGCCGGGGTTTGGGTAGGCATTTGAGGCGATGCAGGTAGTCCGAGGGCACAGCAAGCACCGCAGGTCTCGAGAACCAGCGATCGTGGATCGGATGGTAGTTGAACAGGACAAGGTATGACAGTTAAGGCGCTTAGGTGGTGGGTGCCGTACAAAACCCGAGGTACCCTTCTGCCCAAGTCGCCAAGGAACTCCCCCCACTCAGCCTTGGAGACAAGAGGTAAGCAGGGTCCAGCCGAGGGACCCGCCGTGCCCGCACTCCCCCTCACCTTCTGTCGATCCTGCCTGCCACCCCATATCAATAGTTATCGGTACGGAATAGTCTAGAGACTGCTTCCATTGCGCCCGACTCATATGCGAGGCTAAATGGAGCGGCCGGTTGAGCCTCATCGAGTTAGGGACAGACCCGGGCCTCGGTACCTAGCCAACACGAGAGACAGCAATCCCTCCCCGTTGGCCGTGGCTTTGTCGAGATGCCGAGCGTTCGCCCAGACCAAGCTGATTCTTGGTCGCAATCGCCGACGAACAAATCGTGCTAGGCATTCCCAATCGGAATGGCTTGCATGAGCGATATCGATGTCGCTTGCCTGTGATACGCCAGAATTCCCGTTTCCCAGGTTTCCTGTGGCCATGCGTCAGCTGTTTTCGGTCAGGCGCCGAGTCCCTCAGGCACACCTCCAAGCCAGTCTGTCTGCATATGGTAGGTCGCTAAACAGCCCTTTTAGGGCCGCCACCATCCGCACGATGCGAGGTGGTGGATGGCCGTCATGCATGTATTCCTTCCCTGTGGTAACGGGCCGCCGCAACAAAAGCCCCCACCCGGCTGCCGCTGCCTCCGCCGTCCCCGCCCACTCTGTGGTGTTGAAAACCTCAACCACCAGGCCATGTCTGCGAATTAAGGTCCGCTGGACCTCCTGCCATCGCTTGTCTTCGTGATGAAGTTTGCAGTTCTCGGGGCCCTGGTGGGCGCGGCCAGCGCGGCGCTCCAAGTGGATCTGGACTCCAAGGGTAGGTCTCCTCGGCCCCGGGCGCGCATGTACCGAAGTCGCCGATAACGTGCGGAGGGGCTTTGGATAACGCCCTCCTTGAGGAAAACAAGCACACTGACCTCTGTGACATTCAGAATCCATCTTGAAGGCTGCCAGCAATGTTGCGTGGGACCTTGTCTCCTATTATCATGGCAACGAGTCCGGCCAGATACCAGGAATCCTGCCCGGCCCTCCGCCGGCAGGGGATTACTACTGGTGGGAGGGTGGTGCCTTGTGGGGGACGCTGATAGATTATTGGCATTTCACCGGCGATAGGTGCGCGACGCTCTCTAGTCCCCGGACCTGGCCCGGAGGTTTATCTGACTTAATCTAGCACGTATAACAACATCACAACGTACGCCATGATCTTTCAGGCCGAGGCACCGTTGAACAGCTATATGCCCGTGAACTGGACGGCCTCTCTGGGGAACGACGACCAAGGCTTCTGGGGCATGTCGGCCATGCTTGCGGCCGAGGTCAACTACCCAAACCCTCCGCCGACGCAGCCGCAGTGGCTGGCGCTCGCCCAGGCTGTGTTCAACACCCAGGCCGCACGCTGGGAGGACACGGACTGCGGCGGGGGGCTCCGATGGCAGATTCCATGGGCCAACAAGGTACGGACTGCCTGAGATATGAGGAAACGGACCAGAAGAACTCGTCGCTAACGGTCCCACAGGGATACGACTACAAGAACACCATCGCCAATGCCATCTTTTTCAACCTAGGCGCCCGCCTGGCCCGATACACGCTCAACGAGACTTACTCTGACTGGGCGGTAAAGACGTGGGACTGGATGGTAGCACTTAACTACATCGATGAGTACTGGAATGTCTACGACGGCGGCCACATAGCGGACAACTGCACGGGGATTGAAAAGCCGCAATTTAGCTACAACGCCGCCACCCTGCTGCAAGGGGCAGCCTTCATGTATAACTATGTAAGATGATCTCGCCGAGCAGCCTCGGCAATCCTCCAGAGCGCTGACCCAAGACTACAGACAAACGGGTCGACCCAGGACCAATGGCGCACGCGCGTGGATGGGCTGCTCAACCGCACTCTGGAGTTCTTCTTCCTAAACGGCACCATCGTTGAACGCCCGTGCGAGCTTGCCGACAAAAACAACTGCAACTGGGACCAGCGGTCTTTCAAGGGGTACATGCTCCGATGGATGACCACCGTGGCCTCGGTGGCACCCTTCACGCGCGAGTCCATCCACAAGGCTCTCAGGACGTCGGCCGAGGGCGCTGTTGCATCCTGCGCCGGCGGTGCCAACGGGCGGCAGTGCGGATTCCGGTGGAACACGGGCGGCTTCGACAGCTACACGGGCGCGGGAGAGGAGATGAGCGCGCTCGCCGCGCTGATGAGCTTACTGCCCTTCTTCGACGACCAGATCTCGGCGCCCCTCACCAACACCACGGGCGGCACCAGCGAGGGCAACCCTTCGGCCGGCCAGGAACCGGACAGTCTGAAGCCGCTGCCGCCTCTCACGATGGCAGACACGGCTGGCGCGTCGGTCCTCACGTTTGCGATCGGGGCGGGACTTACAGTGATGTTCATATGGATGGGCCAGGGCAAGTAGGGAAGCTTACTCATGGCCAGGAAAGTCTATTTGGGGCCATATAGGGCTAGAGGAGTTTTGGAGTCAGGAGAAGCAAGGTAAGGGACCAGGGTAAGGCCCTGGGGTAAGGGCTCACTGGAAGAACGGGGATCGCATCGACATGGAATTATGACACTCTTTGCTCTGCATGATAACGACCCTAGATACCTACTGTCAGTCTCTAATTTATATTTGATAGTCTTGAAGGCGGCGCTTCTCGCGGTGCAAGGAGCGCTAGACGAAGGCGACAAACTTGGGCACAATGAATAGTGATTGGTCGTACAAGATCGAAGGCGATTTCTGGCTTACATCGTATAGACCACCGACTGTGGTTAATTATGCGAATGCCATAGGTAAGGTAAACATATATACTACTAGGTAGGTAGTTCCACGCGACATGGGTAGGTGGAGCGGGTATGGCCAACCGGTGAACCGGCTTCGGCCCCCCCGCAGAGCATGACGTGCATGTGTGGCCGGCGGGATGGCGGGGGTGCGGTGCGCCCTTCGTTGATTAAAAATGCACTGTGACTCCCACCCAAGCGTGTCATACGTACCTTGGCTACAGCAACTACAAACTAAACAGGTGGCTGCACATTCTCTCCGGAAAAGATAAGAGTTCCGAAAACATGGCTGGCGAAGTTGTTCTCTTCGATCTGCCTAGCAGGGACGGCAAGGCGTGGTCCCTGAATCCGTGGAAGGGTACGTTGCCCGTGGACTTGTACTGCCCCGACACTGACCTCTCTCGCCCACCGCAGCCAGGGGCGCCCTGAACTTCAAGGGGATACCTTACAAGACCCAATGGGTTGAGTACCCCGACATCAAGGCGCTCTTTACCTCCTTCGGCATCCCCCCCGGCCCAAGCTCTCCAGAGTTCACCATCCCCGCCGCGCGGCTGCCCGACGGGCGCTACGTGATGGAGTCGTACAAGATTGCCGAGGAACTCGAGGCGCTCCAGCCGGAGCCTTCGCTGCGGCTGGACAACGGCCTCGTGCAGCCGGCGTACGACGCCCTGAAGCTGCTGCGGGAGGCCATCGACCCCGAGATCATGCCCAAGGTGCCCAAGAACCTGCTCAACCCGCGCAGCGCCGAGTACTTCGAGGCGACGCGCGCGGTGCGCTTCGGCATGCCGCTGGCCGAATTTGCCAAGTCGGCCCGCGCCGGCGAGGTGGCGTGGGCCGCCGCGCAGCCCGGCCTCGAGAGGTTCCGCGAGCTGCTGACGCGGGACCCCAGCGGGCCGTACCTGGAGGGCGCCGTGCCGAGCTTCGCCGACATGATCCTGTCGGGGTTCCTCGAGTTCACGCATAGAATAGACCCGGCCGTCTTTGAGAGGATTGCGAGCTTCGATGAGAGCATCAGGAAGCATTACGAGGCATCGACATGGCTGGAGAGGAAGGACTGAGACGACTTCGCCGAGGCCGGGCAAGCTTACTGCGTGTCCGAGTGGGTCGGTTTATACTAGAATCCGCTGTTTAGTAGACCGTCTCTAGAGTCCATTGACTTTCAATGTAGCGCTGCCGCTGCCTTGCTCCGGCTCTCAAGTATCGTCGCAGTCCAGCATGCAGTATCACAATCCTTGGTAGCACTGAGAACCCCGCAAAAGGGGCATCAACAAAGCACATCCAGTCTAATTGGCCTTGAATGACCCTTGTTGAAACGATCCAGACCATGGCCCATGAGGCCAATCGATGCAAGCCCTACGCTGAATATAGTGCAGGCGAGAGGATACGGAAGTCGCCGTTTTGCGCTCCGGGTATCGGGACTAAACAAGTTGTCCCGTGTCGATCTCGGCCGAAGACCGGCCAAGGCCTGCAGAAGCAACGGGGCGGGGGCGGTGCTGAGCCGGCGCGTGCCGACTTGATTCTGCCGCTACGGGTTTAGCTCATCCTAGACAGAAGAGAGACTAGGTAATTAAAACAACTAATTAGTCACTGTAACTCTCTTTTCTCTCCTCTCTTCTCTTTGTCTCAGGTTTACAATGCTCTAAGAGCCACATCTGCCAAGGGTCTGAATCCGGATCGGGCATAAGAAGCACAACCACAGTGGAGTTAGTCCTATTCCGTTTTCTCCTAGTTAAACAAATTACGTTATACCTTATGGGGACTGTGGGGAGGCATTCTCCCCTTCCTCTTTCCTCCGTTCACTCACTCGTAACGCTTTGTAAACACTCCAAGTGCTAATGACTTGAGCCCTAGAGATATTTCCAACCCAGCCGCGCCTATACCACATAGCTATCACCCCCGGCATGCCCGTTGGGCCGACGTCCAAGGATGCAGAGGACACCTGCCTAAAAAACCACGATATTACGCGGTTCCGTGAAGGGGTCCCGACACCCCCCGATGAAATACACTCCGAAATAGAGAAACCGGCACAGCAAGCTCACGAGTCCGATGGATTAAACGGGGCTGAGCTTGCCTGGTGCCCGTCGGCGGCGTCGACGCTTGACTTCCCCGATGGAGGCACCGAGGCCTGGCTTGTTGTCTTCGGCGCATTCTGCGCTATGATCCTTGTCTTTGGGCCCGTCCAGACTGCGGCTGTTTTCGAGTCCTACTTTGCCACGCACCAGCTGGCGGACCGCAGCGCGTCGGATATTGGCTGGATCTTCAGCCTGTACCTGTTCATCGTCTTCTTCCTTGGCATTCAAGTTGGACCCATCTTTGACGTCTACGGGCCAAGACTCCTGGTCCTTGTCGGTAGCCTACTCATCGCCCTTAGCATGTTATTGCTGGGCTTCTGCACTGGTCCGTCTCGTCCATTGATGCCTGTCCGGGTACTTTGCTGACCGACTTTTGCGTAGAGTATTACCAGATTATCCTCGATTACTCGGTGCTGGCTGGATTTGGAGGTGCGCTCCTGAACACACCCGCGTATGGGGCCATCGCGCACTTCTTCCACGCCCGGCGTGGGCTCGCCATAGGCGTTGCCACTGCGGCCGGTGCGATCGGTGGAGTTGCCTTCCCTATCCTTATGCAGAAACTGGTGCCCCTGATTGGCTTCGCATGGAGCTCCCGCATCGTGGGCTTCATCTTCCTAGCACTTGCTGTTCCTGCGAACCTGTTCATTCGGGCACGTCTCCCGCCCCGTCTCGGCCCGGACGGCAAGGCCAAGATGTCGTCGGTGCTGCCCGACTTCACCATCTTTCGCGACCTGCGCTTCGCCCTGGCCTCGCTGGCCAACTTCTTCATGGAATATGGGCTATTTATGCCACTAACTTTCATCGTGTCGTATGCGGCAGCGCATGGTCAGGATGCAAACGACAGCTACGTGCTCCTGTCGTTCCTGAACGCCGCGTCGGTGCTGGGCCGTACATTTCCCGGATTCGTATCTGATAGATTCGGCCGGTTCAACACCATCCTTGTCACTCTCATCCTCTGCGTGATCACGCTCCTAGCCCTCTGGCTTCCGGCCAGGGACTCGCGGCCGATGCTGATTGCGTTCTGCGCCATGTTTGGCTTCGTGAGCGGCAGCAACCTCAGCCTCGCTCCAGTATGCTTAGGGCAACTGTGCGACTCGCGGGACTATGGGCGCTACCTCTCGACTGCCATGATGCTGGGGAGCTTCGGCACCCTCAGCGGAGTGCCCATCGGTGGCGCCTTAGTCGGCCTCGGAGGCGAGGCCGGGTGGATGGCCATGATTTTGTTCGCCAGCGCTTCCTACGCCATGGCGTTTGTCTGCTTCGGCGCCGCTCGGGTCCTGGCCGTGGGCTGGAACCCATGGGTTGTGTTCTGAGGCTCCTGAGGGACTCGAACGAAGGTCGATGTCGCGTGTAAGACACAGCCAGTCAGTGAGGAAGTGATGGGGAAGGAGGAAAAATCACGCAAGAATGGAGTGGCAAGGCTCCTATTTGGCGGAGTTGAATAGCAACAATCGTGGGATGTGAGGGCAGGGTTTGGAGATCTCGTTCAGGGGTGGGCATACATGGGGTTGATGTACCACGAGAATGAGATCTGTTCAAGGTCTACAGGGCGCCACGAAGCCCTGATAAGCGTGTTATAGGTGCAGACAGTAGCCAGAGGAGGAATCAGAGAGAGCACGGAAGCCGTATCCCGGCCCATGAAACCAGCCGTTCAAGGCCCGGAATAAGAAATAAACCCCCACGTTCGTTACCTTTTGTTCTAATCAGCGTCAATCCGTGCCTACTCAATCCATTAGGGGCGCGTTTGACCTGTGCAGCTCTGGATCTTAGTGCTACAGCCAACTTCTAGTGCCCATTGCCCCTCACAATCCACCCTCTATATTGTTGTTTGCTCGGTACAAGATGACCTAACAAGTCTGATTTGAGGGCTTAAAAGCCAGCAGACGTCTACAAACCCTATAAGCCCCCAATAAGCTTCAACCCAAACCAGGCTCCAGCCCGTGAGACCTGGCAGCACCTACATCCCAGCCATCTAAGAAGTGGCGGATCAACATATTAAGATTTATTCTCTAGCAACCGCCTTTCTTCCTAGCAGGAAAACCTATACTTGATATATTGCTGCTAAAATAGTATACCCTTCTGACAACAAGCTGCGTATCGATATGCAAGCGTGGTGAAATGTTGTCGATTAAGTAGTGGGGGGCTCTCGAGGATCCTCCCCGCAGTGGTAAATACATAGATTGAGTGCACGGGTCGCTCTATCATTGGGTATATAATCTCTCTATGACTTTAGATCTAACTAAGATAACGTCCATCAGCCAGCAACCCTCTTACAGAGCAAACGCCGCCATCCAGATCACCAGGGTGATCCGATCCCAACAACGAATTTAGCCACCTACAACGACAGCATGACCAAAGAGCTTCTCGCGCTTCATACATAGACCCGCAAGAAGCATGACTGCTCCAGCAACGGGTACAAGAACAAACGTGGCCTGCATAGCTTGAGTAATAGCAGAAATAGCCTCGAGGCGAAGCTCGCCTTCGAGCTGGTTAAACAAATCACTAGAAGCACCGGCTATGGCGCTCGAAATGTCGTTGTCGGAGAACCCCTTGCCAGCTAGAACCGAGCTAAGGTTCCGGGACGCCGTGGACCGGAAGACTTGGCCGGCTATAGCCAGCGCAATAACCTGAGCACCAATCTGCGCGATACTCTGCAGGGCAAGGCCATTGCCGGCGTCCTGAGGATCAAGAGTGAGGGTCGTGACGGCGAAGCCAGACAACATGGCCAAGCCAGTACCGAGAGCAAGAACTACCATGAGGCCATAGATAGTGCCCGTGGGAGTCTCGGGGTGAAGGTAGACCATGAGGAGGGCGCCTCCAGTCGTAATAAAAATTGAAGATATGGTATACATGAGCATGTAGATTTTGATGGTGCTGAGGAGGTATCCAGAAGCAAGGTTGACAGTGATGCAAACAATCAGAAATGGGAGTAACCGGACAGCAGCAATGAGAGCACTGTCACCGTTAACAAATTGGAAGTAAAGGGGGATGAAATAGACAGTGACGTAGAGGGACGTGATACCAGCGGCGGTCGTGATGTAGAGAAGCACCTGTGTACGCTGGCGGAGTAGGTGTACAGGATAAGATCGATTATCGACGGTGGTAAACAGGGGAACGCCCTGCTGTATGGCGTAGAGAACCAGGACAACGCCAAAGACAACAAAGGTTGCGATAGTGCGTCCGTCTTTCCACGGCCATTGGCCGCCGGCCATGGTGAGAGCCAAAAGGAACGAAGTCCAGACACCAGCGCCAAGAACGAATCCGACCCAATCAAGGAGAGCTAGTCGTTTCTTGATACTTACTCCCCTTATAGGATGGTGGGAAGGTAAGTAAAGGAGATAGGCTGGAGCTGCGACGGCGCCGAGAACCAGATTGATATAGAACGCCCATCGCCAAGTTGCAGCGGAAACAGCAAAAGCACCACCAATGACAGGACCGAGGATGGCGCCGACTCCCCACCAGAATCCGATGAGAGCCATATAGAGGCCACGCTCCTCCGGGGTGGTGAGCAAGGCGTAGTAATACAGAGAGCCGAGGTATATACCATTGCCACCAGCACCGGCTATGAGACGGCCTACAATGAGGGCGTCCATGTTAGGAGCGCCGCCACAGAGCGCGGAGCCGGCTTCGAACGTGATCACAGAAACAATAAAGATCCACCGGGTGTTGAACATATTGTACAGTGCTCCGGCAGGGAGGACAGTGGCGACAGAACCGAGAGGAAAACCGGCACCGAGCCAGGTGAGCTGTTCAACGTGGCCAAAGGCTTCGACCACAGGGCCCTGGACATCAGCGGCGATGGTCGTATCGAGGCCGTAGAGGAAGCAAGTGATATATATGGCAACACAGATAATCAACCAACGGAAGCCTCGAATCTGCCGCGTGGGCTTTTCATTCAAGACACCTTCGGGACTTGGCTCGGAGGATTGAGCATCGGGTTCTGGGTCGGCGATTTCGTCCTTCTGCACAGGGTGCTCGTGGCTGTTGACGGGTACATTATGGGCATCGAGATCAGACATGTTTGTCATGGGCGGCTCGGGCTGCGGATGATGCCAAATTATTGAACGAATTGGATGGCTGGCAAAGGAATGGAAAGAGTGATACAACAAGACCAAAGTCACTTGTCAAACTCCGAGGACCTCTTTGAACGTCTCAATAAAAAGAAGACGACATGCATACTGGGCAGTGAAATGAATTTGGGGCCAAGTAAATTTAAGGATATATCAATTAGCTACACCTAGTTAACCCATAAGAACTCAAGCAAAGCCAACTGCCGTGGTAGTTGAGATTTATAAGTATGTGGAGTTTCAGCGAGCTTCAATTCAGCACAAGCTTGCGTCGCATAGTACAAGTTACTCGACGGCGAAACCTTCGGAGCCTCGTAGGGCTGCGGCCGGAGGTACGGAGTCAGGAAGGTATTAGTAATAGCTGGCACCGCGGATGCCTCCGAGTGCCTCCGGCGTGAAGGGCTTCCGACTGTGGGTCCCGAGATGTGACTAATGCACCGCGTCCAACGCCCACTCGGCGAGCCCCTCGGACATGTACCAAGTCCATTGCGATATACCCTTGCGCTTTGTACCCGACTTTCATCCAATTTCAAGGCCCTAGTGGAGTTTGCACCAGCAAGCAACGCGCTGCGCGCAGCAATGGAGGCGTCGACGCCCGCGAGGAAGGTAAGCTAGGCATTCAACGAGCGCTGCCTTGCACCACAGCAGCCTACTTGCGCTATTCCTGCTAATGCGCAGGCTCCTTTGCCGGGGCTTCGTGCAAAAGACGTGCGACAAGTGTTACTTGCGCAAGATAAAATGCGATCGCCAACGACCTCGCTGCTCTCATTGCATCACATACGCCACAGAATGCACATATGCCGCCCCGAGTCGCCCGTCCCGGCCACGGCCCCGGAAGCGACTGGCGACCACCAACACCACCAACACCACCGCCGAGACCGACTCAGGCATGAACAGTTTGCGTGCATTTGTCCAGCAGCTACAGGCTCAAGTTTCTGAGCTGAGCCAGCGCCTTGACAATACCAAAGAGGTAGGAACGGCGCGCCACAATCAGCCGCATCAACAGCCTCCAGCGATGTCCATCATGGCGCCCTCTGCGATATCTACTCCTACACCACCGCCGCCGCCTCCGTATATATCCATCGCTAACAGCGCGTCGGATGGTATGGAAAACTCCGTGCCTACCACAAGCTTCGCTAGCATGACTCTACCTCCCTCACACCAAGTCTTACCCATCATCCGCAGCTTTGTTGACACCTTCAACACTGTAATGCCCCTCTTCCATCCCAAGACATTGCTAAAAATGGTCAATGACTGGTACAATATACCGCATCAGCGAGATGCAGTATCATGGGCCGCTATCAATGTCGTCCTGGCTTTGGCCTACAAGCAGAACCTGACAGGCAGTTCTGGTCTTGGTGGTGGGGAAACCCTTGCTTCTGACCACCTCAGAAAGGCCCAGTCAGTCATCTCAGACGTCATCCTTGGCAATACGGAGCTGCTCAATGTCCAGGTCGTCGTTGCAATGACGATGCTGCTCCAGGCATCGAAAGACCTAAAACCATCTCTAATCCTCATCGCCACAGCGATGCGTCTAGCCCACGAGCTTGGACTTCATACACGTGCTGCCGAATCCCAACTTGAGCCCGACGTCTCCAGGCAGCACTCTCACGTCTTCTGGATCGCTTATATCCTTGATAAAGATTTGAGCATGCGCGCCCACAAGCCATCTATCCAGCGCGATGACGACATTGACATCGACGTCCCTATGCCTGCTACCAGTCATGATCGCTCTTTGCACCACGACGGCCAATCCGATGATGACCTAACAAATGACAACCTTGGCGTGGTCAAAACACTGTCTGGAGACGCTAGGGTGAACTACTTCCTGGCTCGTATCCGGCTCGCTAGCATTCAGGGAGGAATCTACGATTACCTCTACTCGGCGCGGTCCAAGACACGCAGCGCATCAGAGCGGGCTGTCGCACTCGATAGCCTTGTCCGCGCGCTCGAGGAATGGAAGCTGTCCATCCCACCAGAGTTTGACGCCGCACTAGCACCCCAAACCCTGTCTCCCGCATCACTCTCTTTCTTCTGTGTTCTGCATGCTGCCAGCTTTAGCTGCAAGGCCATGATCAATCGGGCACACGCCTGGAACGAAACTTGGGTGCAGAGTCTACGCGATTCTTGCGCGAATTCAACTCAACTGCGGTTGCCTTCTCAGTGGGAGTCCTTAGTCCACGATGCCCGTGATTTCGTGATTCTCTTCGAGACGGTCCCTCCTAGAGGCTATGGGTTAATATGGTAAGCAAATGTAAATCCTGCATTGAACACCGGTCCGGTATTCTTTCTGTCCTAGATGCTCCTGTCTTGACTCGCTTATCGGTTGAAGGAAGAGGGCTGACTAGCTATCGTGGCTAATAATAGGGAGTCGAGTTGCTCCTATTTGACAGCAGTAACACTTCTAGCTGCCAACAATGTGTCTCGGCCGTTTGACGACAAAGTACTGGCGGATATAAGGCTTATTAATAATGCCGTGAGATTCATCGATGATCTGACAACTAAAGGGAATATTGACGGCAACGAGCAGTTGCAGATGGTTCGAAACGTATGTGTAGAGCTGAATGACATTGCGCTGAGAAAACGGGATGAGACTTTGATCATGGGTCTTAACAACTTTCCTATGTTTGAGCATACATGATGTACATGGTTCTTCTGATGAATAGGGGCGCTAATCGGGTTCATGTTGCATCAAGACGTGGACTGGAGAAGGATGGGTATTATTAGTGATCAAATCTGATACGACAAATACCATGTATTAGACGCAGCAGATGAGCTAGAATTGATAGCCCGTACCCCCGTCATTCAGTGTCTGCGTAGTCCCTTCCTGCGCGCGTTATATGAGCCATCATACGTGAATTCTACCTGCATGTAAGGAAAATAGATTGTACGAGGTCTCTTGGCATACAAAACGACTAATAGGGGGGAGTATGTGGCGGTTTTGACCTGCAATAGGGGCCCACTCGGATGGCTTTGCTTAGGCATTAGCATCCGCGGAGCCTGCACCGCTTGACGTTGCACACCTGCTTACTCGAGCACGAAGCTAGGGAGCTCGTTGATTAATTTTTCGCAGAGGTAGCTATTCAAGTACGATTACAAACTCGTAGATTAGAAGTAACTTCGAAACATATCTAGAACTCACGGTAGAAATACCAAAGCTGCTCTGCCTATAAAACTGTACTGCCTGATCGTAGATTTAGAGCTTAAAGTTCCACAGGCACCCATAAAGTAGTGGCATCTACCTTATTTCTATCACCAGTCATACTCATTACGTGGAACAACATCACCACTAACACCAGTGCGATCATGTCTTCGGAAAGCCCCTTCCCTTCTTTCACCAAAATCTGGCACACCAAGTCCTATTCTCAGATCTCTCCTTCTCGCCCTGAACTGAGTGCCGCCGGGAAGTTCGTCGTTGTCTCTGGCGGTGGCATCGGTATTGGCCTTGCGATATCCGTTGCCTACGCCCAAGCCGGTGCCAAGACCGTTGCCATCCTCGGTCGTCGCCGTGACATCCTGGAGGCGGCCGCTGAGCAGATTCGGGCCGCCAACCCCAAGGGTACAACAACTGTTCTCTTCGAAACTGCCGATGTTAGCGACAGCAACAGCGTGACTGCTGCCGTGGGTAGCTTTGCCCAGAAGACCGGGACCAAGATCGACATTCTTGTTAGCAACGCTGGCATTCTGCCCAACATGACGCCTGTTCTCGCCTCCAAGGAACTTGACATCCGTGAGGGCCTTAATATAAACATTCTTGGCCCCCTCAATCTCCTTCTGGCTGCAATGCCATATGCTGCCCCCAATGCCTGCATCTTCAACATTTCGTCGGGTATCGGCCATATGCCGGCCATTCCTGGTGGCACATGGGCCTATGCCGCTACCAAGATGGCTGTCATTAAAATGTTCGACTATCTTCAGTTTGAAAACCCCGATCTTCATATCGTCAGCATCCACCCCGGAGTCGTCGCTTCGGCAATGAACACCAAGCACGGCCAGATCGCTCCTATGGATGAGCGTAAGTGATTTTCGCGGTCTTGAACTTTCCTTATATCTTCAGTGACGATTAGAGACATAGTGCTAACTTAGATGCACCTGTAGCTGAGCTTCCGGGCAATTTCCTCGTCTGGCTTGCCTCTACTGAGGCTAAATTCCTTAAGAATCGCTATGTCTGGGTTAACTGGGATGTTGAAGAGCTCGTATCCCGCGCCACAGAGATTGAGAGTTCATCTCTTCTGCAGGTGAAGCTAGACGGCGTTACCTTTTAGAGAGTCAGAGTGATCTATATACCATGATCAGCCTTTGTTGCTCGGTATACGTAGATATAGCTTCATTTATCGCGTATAGTCCATACTCAGTTTACAAGCTGTCCGTTTCTCCCACATTGCTTATCTATCATCTGACCAGTCTTGATACACCCATGTTACCTCCTGATCGTAGTTCGCTCCTTAGATCGACAGGCTTGCTAGCCGTTAGATTCCCGCTCACATTATGAAAAGTGTTACGACTCTGCGTCCGCCACGACGCTAGCGCCTAACCAGGGGCTAGCAAACAAAAACATCCTGTGTATCCGTATAACTACCTCGTAACTCTGCATACAAAACCCTAACCCTCCCTCTTCTGCCCCGCCATAACCTATGTCGATCGACGTCACAGCGACTGCCCCGCCCCCGCCAAAATTTTTGTTTGCGCAGCCTGAAGCTCCCAACTCTCACAGAAAATGTCGACAGAACTGAGTGCGGCCCCTGTGCTCTCGACGCCCGCAGAATACCTGCTCGAACAACATGTGCAAGTAGACACCAACGAGGCTGTAGACCTCACCGGCGCCCCGGAGCGATCCGACCAAGCCCTCGCCGAAGTCTACGAGATCTCGAGGTCAGCAGGGGAACTACGCGATGGCGGCTGGAGGACGATCGCACTACAATTTCCTGATGCGATGCTTCGGGATGCGCCGCGCGTGGTCGAGTTATTGCGACAAGAGCTGTCCCGATTAGACTCGGCGGTGGCCGAAGGAGAGGGCACATCGGGTGCTAAGACTGGAAAGAGCCGGAGGATATACATCCTTGCCGATACTTCCTACAGCTCCTGTTGCGTCGACGAGATTGCTGCCGAGCATGTAAACGCAGACGTCGTAGTCCACTACGGAAGATCATGTCTGTCTCCAACCTCGCGGCTCCCTGTTGTCTATGTCTTCACCAAGCACCACCTTGATCACGATACCGTGGCGGCCGCCTTCGAGAAGGAGTTTCCGGACAAGCAGACGAAGGTGGTTCTGATGGCAGACGTCACCCGCCAGGACCACGTTTTGTCTCTCGCCTCGGAACTGATCGGTCGAGGATATGAGCAGCTTTTATCCACAGCAGTCGTGCATGATCCGACAGCAACCTTGCCTAACCGGCGTCTTGTCGACGCCCAAGGGAAAGAGCTCCCAAGCGATAGTGTCGTGGGTACAAATCTACAGGAATACTCCGTGTTCCATATCTCTGACCCTCCGACATCCCTACTTCTTGCCCTATCGTCCAGGGTCCAAGCCCTCCACATTCTGCCGACAAGTGTAACTTCGGGAGCAGCAGCAACAGGATCCTCCGCGCAGACAACCCGCCGTCTTCTAGGTCGACGGTACGCCCGGCTCTTGTCGGTCGCTTCAGCTGGCACGATCGGCATTCTAGTAAACACACTATCCGTCGCAAACTACCTCACTTCGCTCGACAATATCCGCGCACACATCTCCGCCGCAGGAAAGAAGAGCTACACTGTAGTGGTAGGGAAACTGAACCCTGCCAAGCTCGCCAATTTTGCCGAAGTCGATGGTTGGGTGGTCGTTGGGTGCTGGGAAAGCTCACTCGTCGAGGATGATGGCCGATTCTTCAAACCCGTTATTACTCCCTTCGAACTCGAGGCTGCGTTGATTGGAGACGACAAGAGGGTCTGGGGTGGGGAGTGGTGGGGAGGCATTGAAGGCATTAAGGCGCCAGAAGCAATATCTCCAGACGCCAGTGGTCCTCCAGCGGAAGAGTCCACAGAGAAGCTGGGTGATGATCTCGACCCAGGTGACATCGACGACGAAGAGTCGGAGCCACCGGAATTCGATCTGAGGACTGGGAAGCTCATAAGTCACAGCCGCCCAATGCGAGCAGCGGCGGCCACCAAGAAGCAGCATGCCAGCACCAGCACGACTGATGGCACTTCTTCTAGCTTGGCCTTACGACCGAAGGCGGAGCTCGCTACGGTGAATGGGGTCGTCAGCCCCGGGGCCGAATATCTGCGGTCGCAGCGTACCTGGCAAGGCCTGGGTACTGATTTCGCGAGCACGGAGGCTAGCACAGCGATAGAGGAAGGGCGAGGAGGCGTGGCTAGGGGATATGCCATTGGAGATGGTGGCGAGAGGAGGTAGCAAAAAGACCGATGCAACGTATCCCCGGAAACCGAACCTGTGAAAACTATTTGTATAACACTTGGGTCTAAATGCCCTTTACCGCCCAAGCCCCGGCAGAAACCAGCATTTGGCCATATAGGAAGTAACTGTAGACAAACAGAGGCCAAGCCGGCACTGGATGTGACTGGCCCCTACCCATAATAAGCATGGATGATGATGCTGGCCGAGACAGCTCCAATGTCTCACTGATGCAATGGAAGGAATATGTGGAATTCTCGATCGAACGTCGCCGCAAGAACGCGGGAGCTAAGACATTGACCGGCTACCTCCCGCCTAAGGCACCCGCCCCAACGATACCGGTCAGTGTTAGAGTCAATCCATTCCAGGACGAAGATCTACATTAAATTGCACAATAACAGCGAGATTTCGAGGCCAATCTAGGCCCAACGGCTCGAAACGGTGTTGCCCTGGTCACCGCTCCTGTTTCACGACTCCTTCGTCTAGATCGGGTATTTACTCTCCGTGCTGGTCCGCCGACCAGCTCGGCTTGGTCGAAGTCGCCAAACCGGATCGCTTCAGTGCCAGAGAGCGTGGCTGCCAGCTCTGGCAGGCTGCTCCGTACCTGCCTGTCGCAATCCGAGACCCGCAGCAACACAAGTATGAAGTTGACAACTATCTTGGCAGCCCTCTGGCTAGGCCAATCTGCCGTGGCAGCAGGTTGGCTCCCTCCACACGCCAACGGCAAATTTCCTTTGGCGAAAAGGGCTTGTGCCACTGATTCTGTGCTTTCGTGTTTCCTGTTATTTCCAGATTTCGCCTCCAGCTATTGCACATCCCAAGGCGTTTTACCCCTGCCAACAGTCTCTGTCAAGGTTTCGGTGACAGCGACGATGTATGTTCCAACGCGCCTCTTTCCCGGGGCCCGAAGGGCTTGGTTCCGCCAGACTAAGAGCTTAAACAGGTTAACTAATCCTATATTCACCAGCACGCTAAGAGTGACGGAAACTCAGATCTTTGTGACGGTCACTCGTGTTACATCTATGACAGTCGTTAGCACAGTACTGGCGAAGAGGCAGAGAGACGATGCCCTGACAACACGTCTCATGGAGAGAGACGTACGGGCAACTACAACAGCCTTGAATCTTCTGGCCACGCCGATCTGCTTCGTTAACTTGGTAGTGGCCGGGCTTCTCTTCGGAGGTGCCGTGACCAGTGGGTGCTCATGCCTCTACGGCCCTGCTTCCTCAACAACCGTCACGGTGGTCGGTGCGACTACTGTGAAGACATCTCTGGCGACTATGATAGTCTCGTAAGCGAATACCCCCAGGCCTAGAGCTTTGATGGAAGACTAAGGTTTCGTCTATACAGGACCACAACGACAACAACCATCACGTCGTAAGGCAACACTCTTCCTCCCAGGGGATGATTTAGTGTACCAGGTTGACTGTGCTAAAAGTTCTTCGCTGATATGTTGTGCAGGTCGTCGACGTTGGTGGTCTATGTAGGACTTACACTTATAAACAGCCTAAGTTCCCTCAAATCGACAACGCTATTAACGCCTATAGCTACCATATCCCCTACCACCTCATCCAGTAGCCTATCTCTCTCTACTGCCACAGTATCTACCTCGTCATCGTCTTCAACCTTATCCTCATCCTCAACTTCATCCTCGTCATCAACCTTGACCTCATCATCTCCCACTTCATCCCCAACTTCCTCTTCGGTCTCATCTTCCACTTTATCTTCATCTTCTACTTCAGCTTCCACTCTATCTTCTACTTCAACCTCTACGTCAACTTCAACTTCTACCTTACTCACCTCATCAACCTCATTTTTATTTTCCTCGTCAACTACCTCGTCAACTTTATCTTCAATCTCATCAACCTCAGCTTTAACCTCATCTACGACTTCCTTTTCCTATTCAACTCCAATATCAACTTCGTCATCCATTTTACGATCCATCTCCTCATCAACTTCATATTTGACCTCGTCCTCATCTTCAACCTCATTTTTATTGTCAACTTCCTCTTTATCTTCGACATCATACTTGTTTTCAAGCAGCTCGGCATCCTTATTATTCACAAACTCCTCCACCACTGCACTCACAACTAGTACGGCCACACTTCTTAATACCAGCTCTAGCATCATAAGCATCAGCTCGCCAACTCTGTTGATATATTCCACAACAATAGCTACCTATAGTTCTTCAGCCAGTTTAACCACGAGCAGTAGCTCTGTAACCATCTCGCCGAACAACATCCAACCTATCACATCTCCAAGTATCTCGGTCAGCCATGCTGTCCTTACTTCATCTAATCCTCTGAACAGTACAGTCTCCTCTACGAGTTCGACTGACAGTCGGAGCTCAACCGTGGCTAGCAACTCGAGCTCAACAAGCAGCACACAGGATGCTTCACCCACTGGTATATCAAACAGTCAAGCTGTTTCTTCCTCATCTACCTCATCGAGCCAACCCCTCTCCGCCACAACCTCTTCTGCTAGTAACTCAAGTATGGTCAGCAACTCAACTACCATTAATAACTCAACAGTTTCCAGCATCTCAAGCCTAACTAGCGACAACCAAGATAATATCTCCACTGGCACTTCTACTAGTCAAGCTAAACACACTACTAATCCTAGAAGCAATTTTGTGATAATTCCATCATCGAGCAGCGTCCAAGTAGGGATCACTTCGTCTAGTTCCCAAAGCGCCATTATCTTCTCAAGCTCTTATGCGGAAACCACATCAAAACATACAACGAGCGGCATCAATATAGTGGCTGCAGCCTCGTCACTAAACAGCAGCCAAGCTATCTCTATCTCGTTTACTTCTCAGTTGACCAGTACTTTCTCGACCTCCCAACCCACAAACGTGGCCTCCCAAAACACAACCAGTGCATCTTCTATGTCCACGGATAGAATGGAATCCCCAGCAGGCTCTTCTGTCACAAGCTCATCGAGCTCATCAACCATCAGCCCAAGTTCGATAAATTTCCACACCAGTGTCGCAAGTATTAGTTCCGACGAGTTTAGCACAGGCTCTAGTGCTCTGAATACCACCTCCAGGAACACGATATCTTCAACCCCTCTGCAGATGGTATCCATAATTTTATCAAATTCGTCAACTTCTACTTATGAGGTCACAAGCACAAGTGCGGAAGGGACGATAACCTCCAGTATCACATCATCTGCATCCAACAAGACAGGTTCTACCGACATAAACAGCTCCGACATAGCAAGCAAAAATACACTATGGGCCTGGAGCTCAAATATCTCGACGCCTACATCCCATGTCAACGATTCTTCAGACACTATCAGTGCTAGCCGCTTTCTCTCATCTACTTCTATCTCGATCTCCACTACCAGTTCGTCTATTTCTGCTCTTACATTTACTTCCCCCGGCGCTTTCGTTACTTCGAGTGCATTCCGGATGGCATTCGACCTGACGAGCTTATCAAGCTCGCCAACTTCTAGCGTCGAAACTACTAGCATAGAGACATCGATTGTGTTGATCTCGAATATCTCATCGCCTAATTATATCCGACACAACAGTTTCTTCCGACACTAGAGGCTCACCCACGGATACCTTGTCTACGGCCATTCTTTTCTCTAACACCGGAAAAGACCAAACCACCACCCGTTATGATTCCTTCGACACCGTACCCACGGAAAATCCGTCGTTCCTACTAAATACAACGTTAATGCCACTTTCTGGGTCTACAGAGGCCTCGGACCAGAACACTGGTTCAACTTTGACACAATCTGCTTTATTTTCTCAAAATCCGTCATCATCTGTCATATCGAGTACATCTATATCGGTTACATCTGTGTTGACAAGGCAGACTAGGTCGGTCTCTTCTGTGATTATTTCTTCTAGCATACGGGCTTTGGTAAAGGGTCACACAAATTTGCTAGGAGGACCGCTGCAAGATGGGGCCTATCTGTCATCTACAACAACGGAACTCTCTCTAAGCAGCCTCCAGACTCCCACGACTCTCTCCATTCCGCCCTCATACCCTCCCTGGGCGTCGAACAGTGTTATCTCTACGAATGGAACCTTTTCCACTGCCGCTTTTTCGATTGAGATTCAGTCGGCAAATTCTGCTTACCCTCATATGTCCAGCGTCACTACCAATTTCACAAATAATGCCGCCTCCATCACATCGAGCGCGGTAGACTCGACACTGGTGACTGGCAATCCTATCTCCACTCCTGGTACCAAAGAGACTGGGATTACGGCTTTAAATAGTTCTTCAGAGGAACCTAACATCTTGTTCAACTCTCTCACGGCTGCTTCTAGTTCATTAAGTTCAATGGCACGCCCGAGCCCACCCTCCGACTCAGCAACAGCCGTCTTCTTCCTCAGCTCAGAGCTAACACCCGTAGTGACATTAACAACGCTATCAACTACGGCTAAGGATATCTCGGATTCTTCAGTATCGGGTTCACAAGTGCATTCTGTTGGGTCTATTGGCACTTCCACGTCCTCGTTCTCAAACGATCTTCTGCTCCAGAGTTCCAACACGAGCAATAATAACAAGTCAACACTCTCTTTAGAAATGCTGTCCACTTCAAAACAAGCGGTTCATCAGCCTTCGAGTACTGACAACCCACCAGAGGGCACATCCTCGGCACCTGACTCCTTTCCGTCGACTCAAGCGACTAATATCGAAACCACGTTGATAATCCTACCGTCATCCTTTTCCAATCCATCGTTTCCTATTACATCATCCATAACAAACGGAACATACACTGATTCTAGCTCGACTTATCCTACGGAGACCCAACTGTCCCAGTTTATCAGTGGGCCGCCTCCATCTCTATTTGTTTCTTTTGTCCCGCCTCCATCAACTTCTCCCTACATAATTGCTCTTTCGAGGGCAGTGTCCACTGGATCAGAAATCTTTCCCTCGAGCCTGACGGCTAGCTTCAGCAACGCCACGCAAAATGAAGATATATATACTACTGCTTCACATACCTCCCCCCAGCCTGAATCTACTGCCTTACCGCAGTCATATTTAGCATTTTCGGGATATCATTCATCGCTAGAGGCAATTATCAACAATTCCTTGATGGAATCCGCCAGCAATATGCTAGTAACGACTGCAGTATCCCCAAGCTCCTGGCTATCTAGCACATTATCCTCTTTGCTAGATCAGCCCGTCTCCTCGGTGATCCCTATAAGCGCAGTTGCTAATACTAGCACTATGAGAAGTTCCACCCCACTCACGAAACCCAACGAAAATGATTCTGCAAGCTCTTTGTTATTGACGAAGGTGGGCGCGGAATCGGTGGCTCTGTCTAGAACTTCGGCACTTCGGGGTGTCAAGGCCCCTCCCCTTGGCCAAGCCAAGGGAACAACGCCCGCGCCGATTGCAGCATCAGTCGTGACAGCATTGGAGCCTGTCTCTTCCGCCTATGCTCCTATAAATTCAGGCAATAGCTCATCTGACCTCTTGCCAATTCAAAGTCTACCTGATACTGGCATCCCAATCTCATCTCAATGGAGTGTACCAACCTGGACTACGTCAAGCCTTATCCTTCCAGCCGGTACATTCGCAACACTTTCCATTCTCGAAGGCACCTCTTCGACATCTCCATTTTCATATTCTGAGCTTGGCACTGCTACATATGCCAGTCGGCTTTCTACGGACTCATTCCAGTCATCCCAGGGTCAGATGGCCAGCACATATGACTCAGTTATGATCTCGTTCCTGAGCATAGAAACCAGCGACGCGGTAGCCTTCGATTCGAAAATGGCCGCTGCAATTGCTACAGAATCGGGGAGCTTCGCAAGCCCTGATACGATGCCCACACGGGTTTCTACCCCGTCGGCCACTGCAGCCTCGCTCTTTATATCCAGGGGCGCGGCTGGTTTTACAATAATCACTCCTGCCTCTCCAGTCACTGGCGCTATAAGCAGCCTCATGAGCTCAAGAGCACTTTCTAGCAGTACAATAATCAAGGCTCTAGATAGTGCACATAGCAGCCATGCTAATATTTTGCTTTCCACTGAGTTGCCCAGCAGCAAGACATCAGCACAGCTGGAGCCGGTCCAAAGCAAACAGTTTCAAACTTTCTCTCAGTCAACAATGGGCACGCCACAGGCGGAGACACATACCACGCAGGGGGAGGCTGCAACATCTGACTCCGTGCCTCTTACCACGATAGAGGAGACGCTCTCCATTTATTCGTCTTACTCATCATCTTTTCAAGAGAATACGAAATCATCGGGAGTGGAAACTTCCCCTTCGACTGGGTTGCCTAGCACCAAAACATTCACACAGCTTAAATCGGGTCAGAGCACTCAAGTCCCGACGGCAGGAACGCTTCAAATGGGGTCACACAAAATGCCTGGGGAGGGTGCAATCTCTAATTCCGTGTCTTTTACCACGATGGAAGAGATACTACCTATATATGCCACTCAGTCTTCAGTTCAAGATGTTACAGAGTCCCTGGGAGCACCAATATTTGCCGCTAATTCCGGAAGTAGCTCAGGGAGATTCTCGGATATAGAGACACTCCCAACCATTACAGTTGCTCTGGCCACGAAGATTTTATTGCCTACGCCCAATGAGAACTCTAGATTCAGCACTGAACCTCCCGATCCACGGAACTCCAGCCAGTCCTTCAGGATTTCACATGCGGAGACAATAGAGAGTAACGCAGGCTCAGTGGAAAGTCCAGTAGCATCTCCTTCCTCTCCAAGGAGCTCAGACTTTGGCACTGTTTATTCCGATTCTTGGAGTTCGGCCACGCTCTCAACGACAATCAATACAGGCAGCTTGGCTGGCACCCAGGCTTCCGAGTATCCTTCCGCCGAGGCCAAACCGCCCTCTCAACAATCAGGCGGCTTTGGTGTGGAAAAGGGATTCTCTAAGACACAAGGCTCGTATGCTGCGTCAGCATCCCAAGCGGATCACCGCGTGAAGGCGGGGGTGCATCCTCTTATTCCGGTCATACCAACCTCCCGAGAGCTAGGAAGAACAAGCGCAGAAGACTTATTCGAAACACAGAGCTTACATACGACCTTCTCCATGTACAAACCACTGACTCTACTAAGCGGCTCCGTTAGGACGGAGGATTCAGAATCTCATGATGTATCAACTACTCCAGCCTCCCAGAACCAAGGCCGCATCAGCGTGGCAGAAGGCTTCTCCAAGACTCAAGATTTGCAGGCTCTCTCCATGTCCCAACCGAATCATCTCTTGCAGACAGCATGGCATCATCCCTCGGCCGTGATATCAGAAAGCACGAAATGGAGCTCCTTGAAAACATATGAGAGCACGCCTTCACTCACAGTTGCTGATGTATCTACACAGCGACTATATGCAGCCTCCGAGGAGAGTTCATATGTCGCGACAATCTCTCAGGAGCCTGAAAAGTCAACCCCCAAAACAGATACCAAACCACCCAAGCTGACTTTGGCTAATACCGTGTCTCGATCCGGACCAAATCCCCTTTCAGGAATGTCTCGGAAGTCTCCGACTGAAGCGGTTGGTGAATTTAATACAATAACGGAACTTTCGTTGGGGTTAATTGACAGTACAACCGTATCTATGGGTACGCCGGAAACCTCCAGAGGCATTGTGGTAGTTGGCAGTGCACTAGTGAATACTAGAAGAAAAAGTGCCCAGTTTACTTCACTCCGGCTCCAGCCTGCAACAGCGGAAGCCACAACACTCCCAGAAGCCGATGCTGGCGTTGGAAAATCGCCGAGTCTTTCACGCAGCGTAATATCATCCAGCAGACGTTCAACTGGCAGACTCTCAGTTGGTGCTATATCGACTAGTGGACCCTCAAGTAGCACACTTTCATCCAGCATCATAGTCAATCAACCGAGTCAAGGAACAACGTATCTAGGAAGCTCCTCAAGGCGGGATACCGCGGTTCACTCGGAAACGCGAGTTGGCATGGGTCGTAGCAACAGCAGACCGGCCACTCCCCTACCTATTATGAATAGTCCCGCGCTCGGGATAACAAGACTGCCAGAGAGCACCCAGCAGGCCGATCTCTTCGCGATGAGCACATCCAATCCAGCCGACAGTATATCATCTAGCACACCAATGTCTCCAAGCAGGACAGCGTTTTTGACTTCCATTTTGGTCACTAGGAGCTCACACACCGGTTCTTTGACCCGCTTGCTCAGCCTGAGCGCGCCGCAGGCAGCAACTACTATGATAACGTCCTCTCGACAAGCTTTAGTCCGGCCGATTCCCTCTCCTCCGCAGACTGCGCGCAACAACCCAGTCCGAACTTCAAGCAAGTCAATGACATCAACGCTTGCATATACTACGTTGGAACCGACTCTGGTCCGGACTCTGACGACAGTAATAAAGCAGCTACCGTCGAAGGCCACCACTCCAGATACCAGCTCCCACCGCGTGGGAACAGAAAAATCGACTCACTTGGACAAAGTTTCAGTTTTGGATGGTGCCAATGCTGCAGCAAGTACCTCCTCTAGCGCCAGAGGCTCAAATCAGGAGGCAGATGCCAAGCCCGCTATTACTGTGGACACAAAGCTCATGATGGTCACCAGCAAGCGGCGACCGCAGCATTGGAGCGAACCCGCGAAATTTGAAAGCAGCGCTCATGAGCAGGCACGAGGGAGGACTTCCAAGTATGCCGTCATAGTAACTCAAGTGAAAATAGCCAGCGAGTTCAGCAGCAGGGCAGGTAGGATACCACTAGGTCTTGCGGGCCTTTCTAGTCAGGAGCCTGTGTCAACAGGAAATCCGCAGCTACCGGCAGACGAGGAATCGGAATACTCCCAATGGTATCAGCCATTTTTAATGTTCGACGACACATAAACTCATCTTTTTCTATTGTTAGTTTGTTTGGAATACCCCACGAGTTTACAATTTCGCATATTTCTTGGCTCGAAAGGAGCCTTTGCTCGTCCACAACAGGCACGAGATGTACTCTACTCTACCTCGGTGCCTTCACTCCGAGCAGCGCCTCGGCATTGCGGTATGCAATAGCCTCCAGAATTTCCTTAGTCACCAGTCCACTATTTTCCAGCTCGGCCACCCAGTCCAGACCGACTTTGTTCGACTGAAAGGGATAGTCTACGCTATATAGGATGCGGTCGAGTTTTGTGTTACTCAATATGCACCGCATAGGATCCAGGCTCCAAACACCGCTCGTAGTTATCCATATGTTCTCATCATAAACGGTCTGGAAGTCCCGCGTGAATTGGCCCCATCTCCGGCTCAGCACAACGATCCGCTGCAGCAGGAAGGGGATGGTCTCGCCCATGTGGCCGATGATGATCTTGAGCTTTGGCTTGCGGTCGAACAGGCCGGAAGCAAAGAGCCGGAGAACATGGAGAGCTGTTTCAGCATGCCATCCCAGCCCGCTTGACCCCATGCTCAGCGCCGCTCCCGGGCTGAAGTTGCCTTCGTAATGCCGGGCCATCTCGTCGGAGGGCCAGTTCGGGTGGAGATAGACGGGCACATCCAGCTCCTCGGCGGCTGCCCAGAAGGGGGCGTATTCGTCTCCATCGAAGAACTTGCCGTCCACGTGGTTGTCGACCAGGGCGCCCACGAAGCCCAGCTGCTCGACGCACCGCCTCAGCTCCTGGGCGGCGGCATCGGGGTGGCCCATGGGTGCCACGGCAAAGCCAGCAAAGCCGCTTTTTCCTTCGCGCGCCGTGCCCCCTCCCCGAGCATCCTCAGCCGTGATGGCCGCGGCGAGCTCATCGTTGGCCCGCCGGCACGCGTCCGGGTCGCTGAGGCCCGGCGCATGGCTAATGATCTGGAGGGAGATACGGCCGGCGTCCATGTCGGCGCGGCGCAGGCCGGAGAGATCCTGGAGCTTCTCTAGGACGCCTAGAACATTTCCATATCAATAATGCGGGCGCAACGAACAGGGGGTCGGGAAAGGGCTGTACCGGGAACATGCTTCAGCTGCTCTGAGTATGCCACCCTCATCTCCTCGGGAACCGCCGAGGAGAAGAAATGTTCCTCTAGGGCGATTAGGGGAGGCGTCATCGTCTTTGGATTGCCTTTTGGTAGGGTTTCATGTAATATAAGCTAACTAAGTCTCGCGGTTTGCCCAAGGTGTTTTGGCAACGTTCGCTCAGTCCTCCGGGTAGCACGGCAGCCCGGCAAATGTCTGAGGCCCAGGTCTGCCGATTACAGGCCAATACCATCATATGCGAGGTTGTGCACCCCTCTAATCCACGTGACGCCTGCTATCCCACCAAATGCAGGTGTCTCTTTCGCGGCGATTAGAGGCGGGAAGATACTGACCCGGCGTCGGTGATACAGTGCCTCTCAATTGTGGGGGCGAGCCAGTCAACATCACCGTTGTCTGGAACTGTCGCCAGGATCACTTTGGGACCCATGATTACTAATTTTACCTCCCCAGTATGATGTAGACTGATATGCGTTTCTACCGGTTATGCTCACCAAGTCCTCATCAGTGCTAGGCATAGTAGAGCCCACACGCCCCACCCTCCCGGCCCCGGCGTTCTCCATCTCGCCGGCGCCGCACTCTGAGGGGCTCCGGTTCCTGCCGGCGCGGAAGAACCTGGGCTTGACGTTCCCGGCGTGGGTGTGGGTTGAGAGGTCTGGGGGGCCGTCGTCCCGTCGGTTGCTCCTGTTGTCGGAGAGGATATCGCGGTGCTCGGGCCCTGCGGCGAGTCTGTGATAACCGCTCCGAAGCACGAGGCATACCTCCCGGCGACGAATAGATCCAATCGAAATTGCTCGGGCGAATCTTGCATGAGCTCGGGACACCGCATAGCGAGGTCGATAATTGCCGAGCTGCTCGCCGTAACCCAGCTCGAGCAGGCGCTACCAAATACCGAGTACTCTGAGGCGAGAGACGGGCCCAAAGTGGTAGCTATGAGCTATGTTAGCAACATCTTTCGGGCATCATAGATCCCACACGCGACGCTTGACTACGCACACAGGTGTACAGCTGCTGCGTGTCGGGCAATGAGAGGAGATTGAACTAACTGATGGAACATGGGTCCAGCCCGTTGGAGCAGGCCGTGCAGTCGGGCTCCCGGTTTAGGTACGACGTAATGGCGCTCCCGAGCGCGCCGGTCGGGGTCGGGGGGAGAATCGAAGACAGGTCGGACGCGTTGCACTTTGAGCCATCTACGGCGCACGCGATGCTGTCTGGGTTGGATTGATCGCAGAACACCGGCGAGTTGGAGTCGCCTGCTCCAGGGAGGGCGAAAGCGGCGCCGGCAAGGGCCAGGCCGGTACAGACATGTGGCCAAAACATTGCGCACGCCGTCGCTGTTGGCTAGAAGTGACCACCGTTGTTGAGAGCGAGGGCTTCGGTGTCGTTGCGAGAAACGGCGAGACGCTATACAGGCCGATGTGCGTGCTTAATTAGCTTAACAGGCGTTTGCTGTGCCGCATTCTACGCGCCGGCAGTGCCATTTCTAGGGGATTCTGGAGCCTGCCCGCGTCTCTCTGCCTAGAGAGAGCCTGGAGCCCAGCCTCTGAAGGCGCGCTTTGCCGGCCCGCAATTACTTGGCAAATCTGATGGTTTCCCTTGGTTATTCTTGGGTGCCAAGCAAGCAAAGCCTCCCGACATCCACAGAATCTGGCCACAACCCGGAAGCCAGAATACCACTCGATAATAAACATGACCCAGATACCGCCCTCCATGTGGCACCAGATTGCCTTGCTTCCCAATATCTCGGTAGTCAGGGATAGGATGGGACTGGGGCCAGGGATGGCTCCGGCTCCCACAAGATCCCATGCCCCAAGCTCTTCATACACGAGGCTGTGGATAAGCATCGTGCGGTATGTGCGTTCCTTAGCGGGGCGAGCAGAGCCCAAGCCAAGGTAAAGCTTAATTCTAGATTCCGGGGAGAGTGCCCAAGGCGCCTGGCCTGGATAAGGGACGAAGGCGAGTTGAGACGATGGTAAAAGCAGTGAGGAGAAAGAAACACGCCACCGCTGGGTTGTTCTAAGGGGTCCGTGATGTGTGTGTCCCCTAGTGGCGCCTTGGTGCGACTTGGTTCAGTAAGCAGCCTTGACAGGCGTGACTCCAGGGACGAGCACCCAAGGCATTCAGGAGGAACACCTAGCACAACAAACACCAATCACGGCCCAGGATGCTATCAGCCTGTGATACATGCCACACCTTGCACACATCTACTGTAGGACCCGAGGAAAGTCCTCGGGTCCCGCCGCGTCTTGCGGCTTTAGTCCCAAATGAGGTGGCACCCTGTTCGGGAATATAGGTATATGATCTTCGGCATCAGTTCCGGGGAAGAATGGTGGGCTGTGGACGTCCGGGCCCTGATGAGCAGCCGGCGGCCAACCACAGCCGGGCTGGTCTCCCTCTTTCGGATGCCAGCTTGGCCAGCTGGTGAAAGTGAGACCCTTGCACACGGGACAACCCCAAGCGATCCCCGGACCCCTACGCTCGGGTGAGCCAGACAGCCAGGGCGCCTGCGCATCAATTCCGTTTACGGGCATGGCCCTCCCCCATAGACACGGCCCGACCAAAAGGCGCGACACAGGCCCGTCCTCAGGGGGCGCTCCCATTTTTTTCCTTTCCAGGTTGATGGGGAACGGGCGCAGCATCCACGCGCCCCAAGCTGCTGCCCACAGTTGGCCTATGCCATCTGCAAAGCGGGACGAAGCTGCCTCGGACGGTGGGGCAGGAACGACCTAGGCCCTAGCTCTTGCCTAAGTATGCTCTGAAAGTCTACCAGGCTCCAACGACCGTGCCCCATCGTATGCACGCCCGGCTCTTGTCCCAGTGCCGACCCTGAGGGGCGCTCCCAACGCCGCACCTTCGGACGTGGCGCCCTCACCAAAACACTAGGAAACGGCAGGGCCGCCATCGGGAGCGGCCACCCTCTCTTGCGATTCCAAAGAGATCAGCGCTTTGCAGAGAGACATGCGCGGGGGAGGGTCGCGGTCGCCTGCGGCAGGCCTTGCGGCCGGACCTCCGTTGGGTGGGGTGGCTTATTGCTGCACCGACAATGTTTGAGAGCGCACGGGTGTACTCGACTGAGTGTGTATACAAAGTACATTCATATAGGATGAGATGAAAAATTTTGGGTTCTTCGGCAGACGCGTATATATGGCTGCCCCTCGAGGCTCGATAGCCGCCCTTGGATAGCCATCACTCGCCCGGCATTGTTCTCATTCTCTTCGCTAACAACTCTTTCCTTCCCGTACTTGCTCTCCGAGCCGTTCAAACTCAACCATGGCCGGGTCCGACACCGCCAGCACCAGATCGGCGTCCGTGTCGAATACGGCGCCGTCTGCCGCCGAGGAGAAGCCGAGTGTCATCCCCGTCACTACCGAGGATGCCAGCATCGAGAAGGGCGTCCAGCCCATGGTCCCGTCCAGCCCTGCTGAGCAGGCGGCAGAGGGCCTGGTGCTCGTACCCCAGCCATCCGTCAGCCCAGATGATCCGCTGAACTGGTCCTGGGCCAAGAAGCACACCATCCTGCTCTCCCTCATCCCTGGCTGCTTGCTGAGCGACTGGGCGCTTACCTGGGGCACTACTACCTTCGAACTACAGGCTATGGAATGGTATTGCTCCCCCATCCACCTTCCCCCTTTGACTTCTACACGTGACTGACAGCACTCTAGGGCCATGTCCGTTCCTGATGTAGCCCAGTCCGCTAGCCCCGGTATCTTTATGCAGGGTCCCGGCGGACTTCTCGCCGTGCCGCTGTGCCAGCGGTACGGCCGTCTCCCTGTCCTCTTCTGGTCCCAGCTCGCCTCCCTGGCCTTCACTATTGGCGCCACCTTCGCGCCCGACTATGCTAGCTTCACCGCCATGCGAACCCTTCAAGGCTTCTGCGGTGCCGCACCCCAGGTCATCGGCATGTCTATCATCCACGATATCTTCTTCTTCCACGAGCGGGCCCGTAAGATCAACATCTGGGCCGCTTCGTTCCTCATCGGCCCCTACCTCGGCCCCTTTATCTCGAGCCTGATCCTCCTGCAGCTAGACTGGCGGCCTGACTTTGGCGTTATGTGCGGCTTCTACGGGCTTAGCCTGCTGATGGTCATCCTCTTCGGTGATGAAACCTTGTTCGACCGATCCAATCTCGAGAAGCTGGCGCCCAATGAGAAAGCTGAAGGGGAGCGCCGCAAGTTTTCTCTGTCGCGCCACTTCTCGCTGCTGCTAGGCATCGATGGCATCCGCGACGCGGCCGGCCGCCCAGGCGTCTGGACCGTCTTCGTGCACCAGCTCTCTCTGCTTCTCCGGCCCACCTTGCTCCTCCCCACTGCCCTCTTCGTCATGCCCATCACCATGTGGACCATCGGCATGGTCGGCACCATCTCTCAGTTTGTCCTGCCGCCTCCTATCGCCGGTGGCTACGGTTTCAGCTACGTCGCGTTGGCCATGCTTTACTTCGCTCCCATGATCGGCACCCTCCTGGCCGAGTTCTGGGGCCACTGGTTCAACGACTTCCTGGCCCGTCGGTACATGGCTCGCTACAGCCTCGAGAGCCGTCTCACCGGCGTCTATCCCGCCGTGATCATCGGCATTGTCGGCCTGATCGTGTTCGGACAGACCCTGGAGAAGCAGCTCTCATGGGTGGGACTCGCATTCGGCTGGGCGATGCTGTGCTTCAACACGCTCGCCAGTATGACCGTCATTTCGGCCTATGTGCTGGACTGCTTCCCGGAGCACGCGGCCCTGGCGTCGGCCTGGATCAACTTCTGGCGTGTCATCGGCGGCTTCACCGTTATCTACTTCCAGATCCAGTGGGTGCACCTCAACGGGCCCGCTCTCGCTTTCGGCTGCCAGGCCGTCGTCATCGCCGGGGCTACCGTCAGCGTCATTGTCACGCAGGTGTACGGCCGGAGGTGGAGGGCCCGCTTCCCTGCCCCGGCGGCGGAGAACTAAAGCGGAGAGGAGCCAGATGCGTCTGCTGGTCCGTACGCATACCGCCTGCGCAGAAAAGGAGACCGTAATGGAGAGAACAAGATCGATATACCCGAGTTTGGAATTTAGGTGGTGTGCGAATAGTGCGCAGTTTTAGTTTACACTGTTTTGAACTAGTAAGGTAGATGAGGTGCAGGACGTTACCAGCCACCAGTCACTTTATCATTAATAGCATGTTCAAGTATTTGCGTGAACCTTTTCCAGGTGCTATCGTTCTTCGCCAGTGATGCCGTTGCCTACTTTTTCGCAGCAATTGGCATAATTTCGGCTCATCTATAAAAGCCAAAGAAGTGTCTGCTTTTCGAAGCCTTCGGTAGTAATCTTCATCGTATAGTCGAACCCAACCAATCAGCGGCTTAGGAATTAAAGGAAACGCTCGAGGTGCAAATTGGTGGCGTTGGGGGTGCCTCTGGGAGCAATCTCTCCGGTGGTTCTATTTTCGTAAGACGATGTTCCAGCCGCCCAAGGTTCTCTTGGCAACAGGCGCAAGGGGTCACTGCTTAGGATGCAGCCCCTGAAACTAGCAGGACTGAAGGGGTCCCGATCAGCCTCATCTTAGCCCCATTGGGATTCTAAACGCTCTGGAACCAACACAAACATGGTTTCGGCGGCTAGTAACATTACGGCAATGGGATATCTCTTGCACGACTTCAGCGTGGTTATACTCAGGCTATTGTAACTCGCGGGGGGCAGTCCAGCAATGAGCTAGAGTTTTGGCCTATAGTACCTTCTTTGGCTCACGATGGCCTGGATTCAGTATTCAGGTCGAACAAAATACGTTGTGATAAAGTGTACAGTGATTATATCGTATTGGCTTAAATAATACTTGTCATCACCGGGTATCTCTCGGCGATTAATGGGATAGTTATCATGACGTTCTCCCTCCAACCAAGAACTGGGCGCAGTATATAATTAATCAACCTGACAGCCCTCAACTAAACCGGAAGAGTCGGTGTTGTGTCGAGCCTGAACGGATGCCTGAGCCTCGACAGTCCTTTTCCAAGAACTCTTTTGGAGCCGCCAGCTTGGCCCGGATGCCCGTCGTTGTACACCACCCACTGCCAGCTAGCGGCTGCTACGATACCCACCACCGTGAAGGGCACCGCAACGTACCAGAAGGCTGGAAACAGAGGACTAGGGTCAACAATCCAAGTCCCGTCGACATCCCTCGCCAAGAAAAGCTGACTTCCCATCACGCTAGCCACCGCTGTAGCTGGCAGGAATAGCAGCGTAACGGCCGCGATGAGCTTCATCGTCTTGGAATCCCGCTTCATGACGGCGGAATCCTGAATCATAACCATGGAATCTCGCTGCGTGACTATGTTGAAGCCGAGATTGATGGCGCTTCTGATCCGCTTGTCCAGGCTGTTCAGGCGAAGGCTTGTAGATTCAAAGAGCGATCTCCGATACTTCAGTCGGTCTAAGAGTGGCTTTCGAATCTTGCGGCAGGCGACTTGTTGCTGCTGCGCATCGTAGTTCCCTATCTGTACTCTGCTAGAACCGCCGCCCTCGACGAGTTCGATGGCCCTGTTAATGAGAAGGATACTGCTGTCCAGTGCTTCTCGCAGATGAAACGAATGCTTGGCTATATTGTGAAGCCCCACGAAAGGAATCGCTTCTGAATGGATATGCAACATGCCCGCGATGGTCAAGATTTTCTGCCTAGGTCAGTCTGGAGACGTCTAAACAAAGGCTAGCCAGATCGCCTTACATATTCAATAGCCCTGTAGACAACGTGAAGATTCCATACGTTTTCGTCGACCTCGATGAAAAGCCCCTCGAGGATCAAGTCAAGGAAGATGCAAGGCTCGATGGAAGCATCTTCCCACGCTCCTGCGCACTTGGTGAATTCTAGCAGTCTCGTTGTTGCTTGCGTGTTACCAAACACTACCAACGTTGTGCCACGGGGTGATTTGCGGAGGAAGAACCCCGAGCGACTGTAGCTGGAGTCATCCTGAGGGAGAATGGGAGCCTGTGCATTTCTCCCGAGATCGGGTCTTTGAAGGTCGCTGGCTTGGTGGTTTATGATTACCGGAGGGCTATCGTCTCCTTCGGCAGTTTTGGTGACCTTGATATTCTTGCAGAGGAAATGGAACCAAAGGTGGAACCCCCGACTGTCCGTCTGGGTTCCGAAGCTATGGCTTACTGACTGCGTTCGCTCGTCCGCGAACCCCGGTGGAATACCGAGGGTTGTGTACAAGTCAGTGAAGTCTGCGACTGTGTAACTATCTGGGTAGTCAAGAGGCGCGAAACTTCCACTATTAGTCTCCGGTGAAGGATCTACTTTGGCGACAATCAACTTACATGATTCGTAGCTCACACTCCCGTTGGAGTGATTGGAGATCATTCACGATGTGATGCCATCTCGCACCAGGAGCGCCTGCTTGGGAGTGTTAAGAAATGGTGCACAGCTCCCTCAGCCGTGACTCTCCAAAGACCACTCACTTGCTTGTTGCTCCCATACTTGTAGCTCGAAATTCTGACTGGTAGGAGAACCCTCGGAACTCTCCCCAAATTGCTGGAATTTTTCCAATGGATTGTTTACCGTGGTCCATGACATTTTCACAACCGGCCAACGAGAGAAATCGTCAAATGGCTCGATGCTCCAGCGGACAACAAAATTACTTTTCTATTTAGCAGGCGTGGCGCCGTCGATTCCGTCCTCGCTGCTTCGAAAAGGGGGCCTCAGCCTTATTGTCCACATTTGGCAACTTGCCACCCGGCCAGCTGGTTACACGACATTGGTTTTTAAGGAGTCGGTACCAAGGGACAGGTTTTGGCTTGGGGCTGAACACGGCGGCACGACCTGACCTTGACACACTTTTCCCGTAGAACGAAACAATCCAGCTCGTCTCATAACGCAAAGGAGGATGGCGAAGCGGAATCCCCTGCTCTGCAAAGCTCTAGGAGCACCCGGCGAAAAGCGAGACAGTTTCTGCATTTTGAGCACTTTCAGCTCTGGTGGCTTGTGCTGGTGACCTTTTCCGGTGCGGTGTCTGCATATGTTTACGGCATATGCCGTCGTCCCATGCTCTGCCGAGCCTCAAATAATTATGGGTGGCTTGCGGCTGGACTTTATTCTCTGCAGGTGGGTTGGTATATTCCCAAAAGAAATGCTAAGGGGCGTACGCCACCTCAAACAGTACATCAAACTGCCGTTCCCCGGGAGCCTCAGGAACGAGCACCCGCATGCGTCCGCTCGCGTGCTTCTGCTCGTCAATACCACCTTCCGGGGTCTTCTAGCTATTCCCATCTGGGACTATTGACCAGCTACTATCTTGCGCCCCTGGCTGAGCTTGTCTTAATACTACGTACTATTAGCGGATGCCCCTTTTTTAGAGCCGCGCAGCATTCGCTCCGGGGCGATATCAGAAGAGGAGGCGCGAGCGCACACCACCAGGGCGCGATGTGATAGAAAGGCTGGCTGTATTGGATCCTTGCATAGGAGATCTAGGCCATAACATGAGGCCATCTAAAACTAGAGATGAGTCGACTGCGGCTGTACTGTAAGGTGGCGGAAAAGGGGGTGCTGCCGTGCAACCCAATGGTCCCCCATACGCCCCCGTGTGTCTTGGCAAGACAAGGCCCAGTGTAATCCGCTCACAGTCCTAACAGTCCTCGAGTATCTTTCCTTCGAGCTCTGGGCTATATATTCTCTGCTCGCCTCACCGGTGGCCAAAGCCTATCTGGCCATAGGGAACTATACTACCGTCTAGACCGCAATCTTCAACATGGTACGAGCTCTATCATACCCATTTGTACCGCTTGAGGATGCTCACTCTATCACTAGCCTCCCCCGCACGGTGGTAACTTTGACCCGAACGCTCCGGTTCCAGGTGTAAGAAGCACTTCCGGTTGTCAATCCTCTCCTACCTTGACTGATTCTCCCTCTAGTCTTCGTCGCAGCAGCGGCCAAGCCCTCAACGACCGGGCCCCCAGCCTCATGGCGGAGGGTATATCCCACCCCACCCGTCTCAGGTATGTTAGCCAGCACACAGCTGATGGGAAGTAAGTGTACTAATATGAGGGGCTTGTTCAAGTCTTCGGGTGGTAGCTTCAACTCCCAGGCCACACCTCATCCCGCGCCGTCATTCCCCAACGACTCTTTGTCGCGAGCTACGACGGCCGCTTACACACAGATTCCGCCGCAAGCAGCCTATCGACCCGTTCCAGCCTACACGATGCACTCCCAGCCATCCTATCCTGCGTCGTACCAACAAACCCCCAAACCAGTCCCTCAGCCAACTGTGAGTCGAGAGACTATGCTTCGATGAGCCGTCCGTGTTAACATGGTTGTAGCTGTACCAAGCCGCCCCGGTATACTCGCAGGAACCCAAGGTGGCGGTAGCTCAGGAAAGCATCCTGGTAAATTTGTTCCGAGGCTGTTGCTGTGCATAGAACATGCAATTAAGTGGTCCCGTAGCCCGTTGTAGTCAACCATGTCATGAACCTCAACGAGCAGGAGATCATGGACGTACGTATCCGCTTCTCCCGTATACATGAGCTCACGATGCTGATCCCTATCGGCGTAGGATGAGCCAAAAGTGTTCCCAGTGAACCTGAAGGACGGCGGACATATCTTCTCGCCCGGTGTCGTGTTTCGCTGGAAGAATCCCCAGCATTACAAGCTGCCGGCGTATAAGGTGGCTTCCGACCAGACGTACCGACATTGCGACTGGGCCGGCCGCGTGAAGATCGGCCCGCACGAAGATCGCTATATCCATCCTATCGACGGCCGGCTGCGCAAGCTGATTGTCGCTACCACGGATGACATATTCGAGGCTCCTGGGACCACTACTTGGCGCCGCACCTATGTGCGCAAGACGTCGCCGCTGGCGGTTCGCCTCGCCACTTGGGTCATTGACTTTTCGTACGATCCTAAGAGTTGGGAAGATTACATGGTGATGCTTCTTCGGACATTCCCCGCCGCGCTTGCCATGCAGTTTGTTGTGAGTCAAGCTATATTGTGGCTCTCCTGAGGCGCAGCCAGACTGATGTTGCTTCTCTAGTTCTGGACCAGCAACAGTCCACGATCAGAAAACAACGGCAACTATTCCCCTCTCCCATATCATTACTGGGGAGACGCAAAGGTGTGGAGTAATAATCTCGAAAACAAGAATGGGACGGGTCGAGGAGGGGTCACCATTCTCGCCCGAAATAATTCGGTCTATAGAGTCCTCAAGCCACGCCACCTCTGTTTCTTGCGGGAACAATTCGACGACGAACTTCACGGCGTTGATGTACGCTCAGTAGAAGAATGGGAGAAGACAGATGGCGAGGGTTCGACTGCCAACTACCTATTCATAGCCTACTCTACCGAACACTTCAGCCATGATTCTGACGAAGACAAGCGCGCCTTGCATCACATCGCGGAGACGGCCGCCAGGGCTGCCAAGGTACCGGCTTACTGGGTTTCCGTGAGCTGCATGCAGGATCCGGAGCAGACAGAATCCGACGTAAGTGAATGTAACCCGGCGTCCGCGTCGACTTATCTAACAAACTTACTAGGTCTACCGCATTTCGGACATCCTTCGAGGCGCGCAAGGCATGATTATCGCCGTGGGGCAGTCCAAAGGCAAGGCCGCCATGGGCACCCTGAGTACAGACGCTCTACTAGCCCAATGGGGTAGGCGGATGTGGACGTTTCCCGAGGTCCTTCTTAGCCCTGGGAATCAAATTCCCGTCTACACAAGAGGCGGGAACCTGAGGGCGCCGCTCCTTGTGAGCAAGAGCCAGTAAGTGCCCATGTCATAAGACCGGCCACAAATCAAGGCATTTCTATGTAATATAGAAAAGCTAACGTGGGATAGATTTGCCGGCCGAGTCTGGGGTGAGCTAGATGCCGAAGAGTCTCGCCAGCTTGTCGACCACTACGTCGGGAACCTGGGACTGAGCCGACTAGAGCTTGCCGTGACAGCTTTGAAGTGTCTATACCTTAGGCAGACAACGGAATACCTGGCGGGTGATCAGGCATATGCGCTGATGGGACTCCTGAGGCTTCGGCCGCAGATCGATCGCACCGATAGTCCTTTCCAAGCTTTTGCTCGGTACAGACCCTCTGTCAGTTCATGACCGCTACCATCTATCGTACTAACATATTCCAAGGTTGTCCCTGGCCAATGACTCAGACAAGCTTCTGGAACGCTACCTCTGTACGCTCCCCAAAACACCAAGCCAGCCGTGGCACGACATGTCCGATGCATACAACTCGGCTCTCTGGGACATTGAGCCATATATACAAATCGCCGGCATTTGCGACAAAGACGCCATCATTATCGACGGCGCACGAGGGGCTTCGATCCGGTGGAAGACATTCTACCACGTCGCCTTCACCACCGGCCCTAGCTTTAGGCGCGATATGGCGATTACCCTGATGCAGAACATGACTGTCGTGCTCGTCATGTCCATTGTCTTCTTTGCTCTAGGAGGCTCTTATGTCATCGTGGGGCTTGTGTTCCTGTGCATCTATTTCTGGATCTTCCTTAAGTCTCCGGCGCTCATCCGCAGAGCTTACGGCGGCAAGTTCACCGACGTGCAGGCCACATTCTTCGGGTTTGAGGGCTATCTCAATGCCCCAACCGTGGAGAGGGCCATCTTTGGCGGCGCCTTCGGCCGCATGGGCTGGTCCAGTAATGGCAGCCCCTTGAGCCTCGCCAAGGTGAACAAGTTCGGAGAGAAGTACGGGATCGACCCAACGCAAGATCCAACGGTGAGGATGAAGGTCGAGCAAGCAAAGAAGGCGCAGCCAGGGCAGATGAGGGTGAGAAATTGCCCAATCCCAGGACAATTTGAAAAAGGCTAATAATTCCTCCTAGATCTTCACACTAGTCGACACTTACAACATGAAGATGACCTTGTTCGAGGCCGTCCGCCCCCCTGTGTCACTCCTTGCTTGTGCCAGCGAGGGCGGCATGCAGAGAGTTATCGGCTGCTCGTATGACTGGACGACACAGACCATGTATCGGGAGACGGTCTTGCGACTGCCGACAGACTCGATGAACAAGTTGTGCCGTGTTCCTCGCGTCCGAGTCGGCATCCAGAGGCCAGAGTTGCCTGTTGTTCCCACAGTTCCTACAGCCGTGTAACGTCCAAGACATTGAGTGCGCCGCTTTCGGGCTATTCTTTTCCAAGTATTCCAGTTCCACTCCTTTTCGTATTATTATGGGTTATTAATTCATCGTTGAACGATCTTTCATTCTTTCGTTTCTTCCATTTAATGTGGTATTTTTCTTCTCTTCCGTACCTAGTATTCTCCTTGTTTGGCACTAGACAAAGGCAGCCAATAAATTAAATACGGCGTTCACTCGAGAAAATCGACATGTGGATTGAGTTGCTTGATTGAATATATCAACACTAACTAGGGGTATTGTCTGAGCGGCAAGGGGCCCACAGCAGACTACCCTCGCATCACGCTCGATTCTCACAAGTCAGTGTCCACCTTACGAATCTGCGCAATGCCTGGCATTTACGCGCCGTTGCCATTGTAGGGGAAGAGGTTGGGGCTGCCGTTCAGCGAGCCGCTGATCCTGCCCGAGGTTCCGAGAGCCTTGATCCGGCTAGTAAGGGCCGCAGGCGTCATGCCACCCTCCAAGCCGACCAAGTAGAGAGCAAGACCGACAATATGGGGAGTAGCCATCGAGGTGCCGCTGGCGGATGCGGTGGCAGTGTTCGAGCCGATGTACGACGAGAGAATGCTGACGCCAGGGGCCATGATGTCGACACCCGCACCTAGAAAGACAAGATGGTTAGCGCGTAGCTAAGGAGCGGTAGCTGCGAGGCCACATACCGTAGTTGGTGAAGCTGGCCGGGGCGAAGCTCGAGGAGACGGCGCCGACGGTGAAGGCGTTCGGGACATTGGCGGGCGACTGGCTGGACACGGGCAGTGGGTTGCCATTGTCATCTCCATTGCCGGCGGCCACGATCGAGATGACGCCCGAGTTGTAAGCGGCGTTCACAGCAGTCGTCCAGGTGGTGGAGGAGGGACCGCCAAGGGAGAGGTTAATGGCGGCGACCCTCTGCCGGCCCTTAGAGACGATATCATTGACAGCCCAGTTGTATCCGTCAAGGATGATGGAGGTGCTGGCCGAGTTGCCAATGAAGACCTTGACAGAGACCAGGTTGGTCTTAACATACGCGTTTTAGCAGAGAACTTGATAGCAGGTGTACCTATGAAGCGGTGATGGGGAGGAAGCGAGGGGAGAAGAGCTGCAGGATAAACTGACCTGCTTGGCAACACCGTAGGTGGATCCACCAATGGTACCGGCAACGTGGGTTCCGTGGCCCAACGTGTCCGTGTGGGCGCCTCCGGCAGCGTTGTAGGCGAGGGTCACCCTGCCGCTGTACTGGGTGTGGGTTGAGAGGATACCGCTGTCAACGACGTAGGCGTAGGTACCCGCACCAGCAGTGGTGTCATAGATGTAGCTGGTCGAGCTTCCGGTGCGGTGCGAGATGGCACCCAGGCCCCAGGTAGCGCCAGTCTGGGTCGTCAGGGCACGGTCGGAAATCTCAGAGACCTCGTAGTTCAGGTACATGAGGTAGTCCTCTTCGACGAACGCAACCTAAGTACGTCATTGTCAGCATGGCTCCGGCCGTGCTGGTCCCAGTGGCCGGCTAACTTACCTCGGGGCTGTTTCGGATGGCATCAATGGTCGCCTCGTCGAACTCACCGGCGTAGGCCTTCCAGGTGCTGATGTTGTAGGTGTTCTCCAGGCCGGCGGTGTCGCGCTTGGTCAAGCTGCGGCTGTGCACGTCCGAGACCCAGGTCAGGTGGGACTCGAACTCCCGAGAGGAAGCATCGGTCTTGAGCGTGACGATGTACTTGTTCGGGATGACTTCCCGCTTCTCGACGTCGCGAGGCGCGGTGGGAGCGGCGAAGACAGCAGGGAGCAGAGCTCCGAGATAGAGGGCGAGGCGGCGGAAGCTAGCCATGGTGAAGACCTAAGAGGACCTTGAGAGAAACCCGTGAAGCAGCTCAGAAGGATGCTGGTGATCCGAGCAGCAGAGCATCATGCCTCACGCGAGCTCGCCGTCTTTTATGTTGCCATCTTCGCAGTCGATTCCCTATACGGCCCATCGCATGGCGCGGGATTGTGTAGCAACGGCCAAGTCTGAAGCCATCCTACAGCTGCCAAAGTTGGCTTATCGCGCGCACGCGGTTGCATCTTCAGTCGTGAAAGTAGGGCGACTGCCTTGCGTGCTGGCTGCCAAGCAGGCGTTGTTACCTTCAGCTGCCGAAGTTGGCTTAATCGGTGGTTGAAACAAGCGCGGACACGGCCATACCAAGACCTGGCATTCGGGCAGATGGCGAGGAAGCGGAAGGAGGCTCTGGGCCTGGGTGGTGTCCGCAGCAGCGCCAGTGAGGCGGATGGTTAGCTGACGGGCTTGGCCCGGTGTGGTCCAGAGCTGTCTCCAGCTCTGCCGGAGAAACTAAGAGTTTACAGAGGGGTCCGGCCCTGAAGGTGGGACCTGGGGTAGCATCAGCGGCTTGTGCTATCATGCTTGCAGGCACGAGGGAGAGTCTTGGCCCGGGCAGGTTAACCAAATCAAGCCACTGGCGCGCTTGGCGAACGGCATTTCTTAACCGCCTGAGCATGAACTAAAGTCTCTCGGACCACTAACCCTCCGCCGCGCGCGGCGGATCGGAATAGGGCAAAAGTCCCTGGCAATTACATACGCTACCTTGCCATTACGCGATGTCGAGGTGATTGGGCTTAGGTTGTGATTCGGTTCGCATAAGAGTGTGCAAGCCAAGCCTATACTCGACTTTGGCAATCTCCGAATATGCGAAGACACCCCGATCGAGCGCTTAGGCTCGATAAGGGTGCACAATTACTTGCCCACTGCCCGCTACCTGTTTCCCATAACCCGCCACAGCAGCAACTAGAACCTGAAGGCAGGAGGAGGAATTGACATGATGTACTCCAGTGCACACTACCTTGGAGTTTGTGATGACTATGATGAGTCTTCGGGCGCTGGTCAGAAATATGTCTACACGATAAGGTAGGGCCAACAAGGTGCTTACCCTCCCAATCTATAGATTGCAGGTACGAGATGTTCCCCCAGCGGTAGTACACGGTAGTTTCAACTCCTGTGGGGAACTTAAGACGTTGTAGGTCGGACAGCCAAGGGCCTAATTCGGCACGATACCATCGAATTAAGTGGACGGATCCGGCACCTTCTTGTGCAGCTTCCTATTTGGTCATGGCTCAGATAATTATGTGATGGGCATGGGCTAGAGGCTCTACTATCTGCAGACAATAGCGTCCGGCATATGGCTAGTTTAGCGAAGCCTGGGCCGCTTATCCCGTCTACGAAGTAGAGGTTAGGCGTTAAGCCGCCGTGGTCTCCCCATGCAATCACTAACATGTATGGGACTTAGTCCCACCGTCTTTGGTGTGTCTTGGGGTAGCGGCGGACCGCCACCTGCCAAGACCACTGCCTACGGCCTCATCCTCGAGGGAAGGAAACCCCGGCTCACTCACAAACCCCGATGCATATCCGTCAATTACGATGTCGTCAAGAAACTCTAGCAAGGATACCACGGAGGAAGAGTTCGGGCTGTACTTCTTTAAAGCAAGCAACCATGATTATAACGCCCTCGCCGGCATGTCGTCCTTACAGCACGGCCAAACTGCTACAAGGACCTTGGGCTTATGGACACTTGCTCAGGGGAGACCCGCGTAAAGAAGCGCCGCTGAACAATGGCGGGGTAGGAGGGTTGATGCAGTTGCAGGCTGATAGGGGCGTAAGTATGCGGGAGGAATGCGGGATGGAATCCTACCGCACTAGCCAGCTGTAGCGCAGGCCTCAGGGCAGCCCATACGGAGAGGACCGCAAACCATGTATCGAGTTTTCGCTATCTCCTTTGCGGCAGGAGGTTACAGGTTACATCGGAAGCCTGTCTACTTGTGTGCATAGTCCCTTGGCGCCTGTCTTGCACCTTTAGGTGCAATCCAGGCCCGCCGTTCGACCATTTTGCTGTCAAGGTAGTGGTAGCAGCTGACAGTTTCTTATGGGCTTGTAGCTCTCAGCCCCCACCGTCTCGACTTGTTTGTCGCTGAGTAAGAGACGAGACCACAACCTCGGTCATCGCCGGGCCGGTAACGTTGATGTAATATCTTCAAACCTAGGCTTCACTCCAGCCAAAAACCAAGGCCTAAAAAATGGCGAAGAGATTGGGCACCAACAGTACCGCGCCGTAATTCAGTATATGCGGTCACGGTCGATTCCACCATGTAGTCTCCTCTCGGACTAGACGCAGATGCTGGGTGTGTGTTTATTTTCCTCCTCTGTGACACTTTATCGTTTCCTCAAGCTTCTACTATATCCTTGAGCTTGCCCATCTTTTGCTAGCAGGGTCAGACCGAGAGACGAAGGCTATACCAACATAAGGCTTCTTATTTCAAAAGACTAAGTTATATGATTTCTATAACTAGTAGTTATAGGCACGTGCTTCAGACTTCATATTGCCATTTGAACTACACTTATGGCCCTATCGCTTGTTGCTTGGTGCGAGAAGCCCAAGGGAGAATCTAGAACTTAACATAGCCCTTGCCTTTTACAAATGTCGCCTGCCAGGGGATCTCGTCTGTCTTGCCATCCACAAGCTGCGAGTAGAATTCACCATGTGCGGGACCGTCAAGAGCGCCGCCGGCAACGGTACCGTCAGGATTGCGTTCATCGGCATAGAAGAAGCTAGAAGAGGAAGACAGTCAGAAAAAGACACGTCTCGGCAGTGATATTTCCTGGGACCACCTACCGGTAACCCTGCTTGGCATACAAGGCATCCGCCAGCCCGACCCAATGAGCCGACGCCGACTTTCCAACCCCGAGAGTGAGGAAGAGAGGCAGCGGCACCACTGTGGAATTCAGACCATTGCCCGTGTAAATGAAGATGCCCTTCTTCTCGGCGGCAGGGTCGAATCCTTTAACACTCTCCTGAGCAGCGACGTAGGCAGAGACAGTGTTAATCTGGAGGTCGTTCACGAACTTCTCCACTGGCACGGATAGCACTGAATCGGCGTCGGGGGGCGGTGTGAGCGATGCGGCATTGTAGATCACCACGGCCGGCGCACTCTTCAAGGTCGACTTGACCGTCTCGAAGACGGAGGGGATAGAGGCAGGATCTGATACATCGGCTTTGATAGAGAGATAACCCTCAGGAGTCGTACCAGGCGTGGCAGACCGGGAGACTACCGCGACCGAATATCCAGAGCCGGCTAACTTGGCGGCCACCGAAGTGCCAACGCGGGCGCCATACCCAAATATCAGGGCAATCTTGGAGCTCATTGTGGTATCTTGTGAAGATTGAGATTCTTGTAAGGTGACGGTGAAGTTTGATACTTTAGATGCTTTGCTTGATGAGGGAATGCAGACTTCTCAACGGCGTCGGTCAAGCCATTTATATTCGTTGGTCGCTTCCGAGGCTAGGCAATCACGCAAGTACTCGCATGGATTACCCCAGCGCCTCGTATCGGCATCTCTCCTGCTGCTCGGCTAGAGAATTGACTTAGCTTTACACCCAAATTTATATGGAGGTTTGTGTAACTAGTCCATGGTTGTATAACGTTTTGTGGCATCTATTTTAATCAGTAGCCTATCCGCGCAAACGAATTATAACCACGTTAACCCGATAATTTAATCGACTCGTGGCTTTCTATTAGCCCCGGCGCTATCTCACACTGACATATCGAAGTCCGTTCACGGCTGCGAGGTACATTACCAATCCGCATGAGCGCGGCGAAATACCCACACCGGCAAGTCTGATGCCATGGAGATGGTAATGAGGGGCCTCGCATTCGCCCGCTATTCGTCCTTGAGAAGTCAAGGCACGACTCAGCGGTGATCCCGAATGCGCCATATTCGCTATTCGACTATTCGATGTGGCGACGGAGTGACCTAAGCCCTAAGCGGTTGAAGGTCAAGCGATGGGATCTATAGTTCACCGAGCTTTAAACCCGATCTAGTATCGTTATGGCGCTTGAATAGACGGCATGCAGAGCTGGACGGACGAAATGCGGACGAAGTCAGGGATTCGATGCAGGGCTAGCTCGGCATCAACAGGATGAAACCAAACGCTTAGAATTAATAATACGCTCTATCAGTCAAGACCGATGAAGACGCGTGTCCATAAAGGCGCTGGCTGTGCGTTCGTAGAATTGAGTCACGCTGGCTGCATGCTGTGCTTTAATTACCCTCCATGGAGCTTTCGGATGATTATTGGCCCTCCTCGCCGTGCTGTTAACAACCTGACTAATGCAACCCTCTAGTTTGTTCATGATGCATCATCATCACTCATATGGTGTTGTCACGACGCGCCTTCTAAATTACAAACTTATTTTTCTAACATTACTTCAGGTCATAGTCTCGTTTGATAACATCGGCAAGCTAAGCACAGCAGAGTTAGTATCTCGATCTACGCAGAGAGGTCACAGTCGCGCTAAGGGGAGGAGATAACGTTTACTCACCTTCTCTCCGCTGGCATACATGGTGGCGGTAGGAGCCCCAGAGGTATGGAACGGCCAGTAGCTGATATCAGCAACCCGAAGACCGCGGACCCCGTACACCTTCCACTCGCTGTCAACCACACCGCCGAGCTCGCGCGGCTGCATCGCAGCAGTGCAGCACTGGTGAGCATTGGACGGGTTGATCTGCTGGCGCAGGACCGCGATGATTTCCTCGTCCGTCTGCACGTCCGCCCCAAACGGGCTCGCCTCGCTCGGGCCGAGGGCCGCCATGTCGGGGGCAGCGAAGAGCTCGCGGTTCTTGCGGAACAAGGCTACGTAGACGGCCAAGTCGGTCGGGTCGGTGGCGGTGCGGTAGTCGAGCGCCGGCTGCGCTAGCGGGTCGGTGCTCTCGATGTTCACGGTGCCGCGGCTCAGCGGCTTGAGGTGGTAGATCAAGCTCGACGTCGATGTGCCCCAGTGGAGCGTTCCGACAGCGACGTCGTCCCGCTCGAACTGCCCGATCAGAAGCTCCCGCTGCCTCTTGTATCCCTCTAGCACCGTGGGATCGACATCGCTGGGCAGGGACGAAGCCGGATCCCGCGCGCGTGCCGCGGCAGCAATCGCCTCATAGTCGGATGTGGCGAGCTGTAGCGAAAGCTGGCCAATGTTGGTGCTCAGAGTTCGCACTATCGTGTACGCCCCTGTCCTGTTCGTGTCATAGAGAGCCCTCTGTTCGGCATTGTATGTGGCATCCGAGTCCAGGCTCCCCGAGTTGGGGGTTAGGTTGGAAGTGACTAAGGCATGTGTTAGTCAACGGGCGGCATGTTTGGCATATGAGAGAGCTCACAGTTCCACGGAATAGTCAGAGTCGACTGGTCCTGGAGGTTCTGGCCCACGCCCGGAAGGTCCTGTACAACTGGGATACCCAGCGGCTCGAGGAGCTTTTTCGGGCCGATGCCGGAAAGCTGGAGAACTTGCGGAGTATGCAAGCCTCCCGCGGCCAGAATTACTTCCTTCGAGGCATACACGGTCGAGATGTTGCCGCCAGCGGATGGGAGATATTCAACCCCAACGGCCTTGTCGCCCTCAAAGAGCACCTTGGAGACGGTGTTCTCGGCCAAGACGTGGTAGTTTGGCCGGGAATCCTTGACTCGTTCATAGTGGTTCAGGCGAGCATCGCTGCGGGTCATTGTTGTCGCATTCAGCACGCTGGGGATCCAGAAGATACCCAGGTTGTTGCCCGACTCAGGATCTTCTACTACAGGCAGCCCTACGGACTTGGCTGCGTTCCACCAATTGGCGCTGCTGGGATAGAAGTAGTTGGGATACGAATACTGCACCGGGCCGGAGGTCCCTCGCACCGAGGCATCCCAAGAAATGTTTGCTAGTGCTGCAAAGCCGCTATCCGGCTTGGTGAAGGTCTCGGCCTGCTCGTCATTAGCCTGGAGCAGTGAGACAAAGAAATGCACCTTGTCACCTTCAAGAAGTAAGGGAAGATGGAGTCCCAACTCCAGCCTTTGTTTCCCATCAACCCCCAATCGTCGTAGTCAGGCTTGTCTCCCCTGGGAGGCGTGTTAGCTTGTTATGGGACCGATCTCCGCTACAAGACGACATACCTCAGGTATACCATAGCGTTGACGACGCTCCCGCCGCCCACGACACGTCCGCATATGGTGGCAATAGATCTGTTATCTAAGCCTTCCTGGGGCACTGACTCCAGTCCATTGAAATACTGGAACGGTGGGTACGCTCCAGGAATCAGCACGCTGTCCTCTCCCTGGTCGAACGGACCTGCTTCGATGACGAGAACGCTGACTATTTCGCATCAGTTAGTGATGATCTCGCAGAATGCACCTGATGCTGCCATGTACCATCGGGGTCTTCCGTGAGGCGGTCGGCCACGGTCAATCCCGCGATGCCGCCTCCAGCAATCACGAAGTCGTAGGTGTTGCCACTGGTCTCCTGCCGAGTCACGACTGACGCATGGCGAGGGATCAAAGCGGCGATGGCGCTTCCGCGAGCAAGCAGAATCAGACTGAGAAGCCTGAGGGGGCTTGTTGGACCGTATGCAGCTGCCATTGTTACTATGCCGTGCTGTCTTGCAGTCAGACGCCCATGTTTGGGGTCGACATGGGACGACTGGAGAATATAGGTAAATGAGTCCCAGGAAATTTCGTAATACACGCGGCACTATAGAAAACATGCATGCAGCTGCAGGTGACACAGCCGGGCCACGGCAAGTTGTCGTCGTAACCGCTGTGGAGGGTCGCATTGAACCCCGGCGTTGGCAAGGGCACAACGGGGCAAAGCTCCCCAAACAAGAGCGCGAGCCGGCCAGCCCCGAACCTTGACGGACCGAAGTCGAGGGGTAATTAATGAGGTGGGTGCGCCTCACGGCATCACAGGCCTCGGAGCTATTATGCTGTCGCGAGGTGGAGGCTGCGGCAGTATCTTGCAATGGCCGCGATACGTACGTGGTGGTGTAAAGAGCAGCTTCACGCGGGTGGCATGGAGCCCTGTTGACATCCAGCAGCTAACTGACATTCTAGCTTCAATTGGTTGGCTACCTACATAGTACACAGCTTTGCCGCCTATGGTGCCAGGGGGTGATTGGAAAGGGTATTAACTTTATGTTTCGAGTCTGTGTATTTGGCGAGCATTTCCAAGGTGGGGAGGACCTAAGCATGGAGTGAGCTATTGTTCTGTATTTAGCTTAAACTCATGCTACTGTGGTTATGTACTATGTAGCTCGCTTGTCCGGCTCTCGAAGCCGAAGACGTTTTCCAAGCGGGGTTGGATCGAGGCGCGAAAGGTCCAGCCACGGAAGACATCTGTGGAATTTTTGGTGATCCGCCTGCCTGACCTTGCTGATCGTCCAAGTCGACCCCAAAATTACCACATGTCGCAGGGATGCGAGCTGCCCCGCCGCTGCCTACAGCGGAGCAGCCAGGGCTCAGTCGCGGCGTACTCTGGATTGTCTGGCACAACAAAAGCGCCGCCGATCGGCTACATAGTAGGTAATGCTAGCTGATTTTGCTCGCTGTGGCTTGCCCCAACTGGACAGCCGACGATGGGCTAGCTCTGGTTGGCGGGCTCATACGAAAAGCCATGGTTATGGAACATCCCCCATGACACGATGCGATGAGGCGCCTTCGGCTAGCGCGAGGGTGATGGAGGCGCTTGCAGGAGGTAGCTCCCTAAGGCGCTCGGACTCGGCCAGGCGCTGGCTGGCAGGCCCCAAGAAAGCAAAAAAGCGATCCGGTGGAGTCAAATGCACGCCCAAGAGCGAAGGAATCGAAGAGGAAGGGCACTGACGCAGAAAGTGCTGGGATGTTGGATGTTGGTAGCTCCCCAGGGCAGATTGCGGGAGCGTTTCGCGTCGAGACTGTTTGCCCGTCTAAGCTACCTGACCCGGGTGGATTTTGGATACTGTCGCGGAATGCGAGCTTTTCCATGGGTCCCGTCTGCCTGCATGCGGAATGCAGCACGCAACCCATTACTAGGTACCCAGGTAAGGTAGGCACAGTAATTACTCTGTACTAACTTCTCCGTAATTACAGACTTATTATGTAGGTACTTACAATGTAGGTAGCGAACAGTTAGACCTTGCACAGCCTGATCAGCCGCTGAGCTATGGCGGCGATATCGTGTGGACTGCAGTACAGTACTGTAACTACTGGTACAGTACTTGCTCTTGCGCTAGAACGGCCGGCAGGGCCACAAGTCTCTCAGCCTGCTGCCCCCGGACCCCCTCCCGCCGTGCAGGAAGAGATGAAAAGCTGAAGTGATTGACGGCAGAACCCCTGCTAGCTCCGGCTTAGCCAGGGAATAGAGTTGGGGGGCGACGAAACGCGGGACCACGACCCCGTGGAATCTCACAGCTCTCATTAGCTCCTTGGGCAGCGCTCTTCCCTGGCCCAACCAGCACCCCGAATCCCGCGCGCCTGTCTAGCGTGGCAGGGCTGACGCTTGGTCCGACTTGGGTGCAGCAAAACTCGCGCCATGCCCAAACACGAACGCATGCCCAGAACCTCGAGGCCATTTTTGACGATCGAGCTGCCGGGGCAAGAAATGAGCAGATCGACGCGCCCCGCGCCCTACCTCTCTCTCTGGCTTCCTTGTCCCACCACTACCCACCCAAGCCAATGTACCTGTCTTCACCGACCGTATGTGCTCCGTACTTTGTCCCACCGGCGTGGGCCGCCTGCATCCTACCATGTAATTACTACTACCCAGCCGAGCCAGTGGTAAGCGCCATCTACCGTTTACCCACTTGGCTCCCCAATCAAGCCAACCCAGCCAACCCAGCCAACCAAGCACGTAGTGGACAAAAAAAACGACCCTTAGCTAAGACCCCCCCAAATCATCACCAAAAGACACCTTCTCTAAGGATAAATATCAGCTACAATTTATTAATTAAAAATAAAAGAAAAATAAGAAAGAAATAAGAAATGCTTAAAATATATTTGCATTAAATTTTTTGTATTTCTAAGTTAAAATGGTGTAGTGGTAGATTGATAAACGAAAGAGTAAAAGTACTAGATGGATTTCTTACTAAAATCTATATGACAACGGCATGTTACTCTTACACTCTTCTAAACCTAGTTAATTCTTTCACAAAATTCTAAAGTAAAATCTGAAAAAATTATGAGATACTTATATCTTAATTTTATATATTCCTATGTTTTTCTTTTCTTATTAATATTATTTTACAGCGCTGATATTTATCCTGAG